>JBDJHY010000094.1:11841761-11857149 GCA_039654485.1 Withania somnifera
TAATCTTTTAATTCCTGAAAAATCAATATCCTTAGACTTGGTGGATTAGTAAATTAGAATCACCTATTACTAGAAATACTTGTATAATCATATTTGTAGCAAGACATGGACCTAAAATACATGATTTATACTCTGCCATGTTATTGGTATTAGGTAAACAAAGCTTAGCTGTTACTGGATAGTGATGGCTGGTTTCGGATACTAAAATAGCTCCTATCCTAGATCCTTTGAATTTCACATCTTCGTTGAAATATAATCTCCATCATGGGTAGCTTTTTAATATATGTTCTCCTATGAATCACACTTCTTCATCCAGAAAGTACGTCCGATATCTGAGTAAGAAGATAATGTCTCCTATTATTGGTGAGCGATCTCCCCTACCCAACCTTCATTCATTGGGTTATAGATATGAATCATAGGGCTTAGAAGTATCAGTTTTCAGTAGTTCCCTTAGAGAATTGATCTCTTTATCGACTGGATTTCCGAAAAAATGATACGTGATTACTTTCCCTTGATGTCTTTCTGGGAACATATGTGATATCCAATTCACTCAATAAAATTTGTCATTTTTCCAATCTATATGTGGGAATTTCCTTCTGGAAATATGTACCTTAATGGATCCATTCTAGAAATAAGGTAGGTAGTGTAGGAAGACAAATAATGTCTCAACTTCTAGCGATCCATCTCAAGACACAAAAAGTTTTCTCTAAAAGAGTATAAAAAATTCACACTGAGTTAACTTCTAACTCAGTTAGTAGATGCCTCATTGCTTTTCCCCATTTCATAGTGTTGGGAGTGAACATATATACAAATGAGTTGTCTGATACCGATAGATACAACAAAAGTGAACTTCCTTCTCGCAGTGATATGATAAAACCGGTGGATTAGATAAATATTCCTTGATGGAGGAAAAATCATTCTTGCACTCTTCTATCCAATGAATTAAAGTGTATTTCTTTAACAACTTAAAATTGGGCTTACAAATGAGTGTCGATTGAGGTATGAAACGACTGATTTAATTTAACCTTCCCAAAAGACTCATGACTTCCTTATTTGTTTTAGGAGGTGGTAGATCTTGGATGGCTTTGATATTTGAGGGATCAAGATCGATTCCTCTCTTACTAACTATTAAGCCTAACAATTTCCTGGTAGGAACTCCAAGGTGCACTTTGCAGGATTTAACTTCAAATTATACTTTCAGAGCCTTTCGAAAAACATTTTTTGATGATCCAAGTGGTCAACACTTTCTTGGGACTTGGTTATGACATCATCAACATTCCCTTCAATATATTTATGCATCATGTCATAAAATATAGTTTTCATGGCTCTCATATAGGTATCCTCAACATTTTAAAGTCCAAAAATTATTACCCTATAATGATATACCCCTAGGGTGTGATGAAATTTTTTTTCTCTACTTCATTCCATCAAGATTTGATGATACTCAATGAAACAATTCATGAATGACTTTTGTTCATGTTTGGTGCAATTTTCTATCAGGATGTGAATGTTAGATAATGGAAAATGTCCTTGGGACTGGCCTTGTTTAGGTCCTTCTAATCCATGCAAATCTTATCTTTCCATTTGTATTTGGAATCAGTATGATATTGTCTAGTCAAGTAGGATACTTGGTTACATATACCATATTGGCTTGAATTTTTTTTGTGACTTCCTCTTTGATCCTTAAACTTAAGCCCGCCTTGAAGTTTTGGGGTCTTTTGCTTTTCAGGATTGTATTTGGGATTATTGGGTAATTTATGGGAAATGATGGTAGTACTCAACCCTGGATTATCATCATAAGACCAGGAAAATACGTCGATATATTGCTTAAGGAGGTGTATAAGCTTCTCTTTCAGTTTCTCATTCATATGCACAGTGATTCTGGTTTCTTTGACCTCTGCATATTTCCCAAGTTAACATAGTTTCTTCAAGATTTAGGTTTTCTTGGTCTTCAAATTATTTAAAATGTTTAGCCAACCATTCAGGACCTATGTACTAATCATCGTTGTATCCTTTAGGATCTTCACCCTCATACTCTACTTGTTCATCAGGGATTTGGCATGACATGATAGTAGCGGGTTTCAAAATCACTTTACTGAAAGTACACACATAATATTTGAAATAAATAGATTTACAGAAAGTAAAATAATTTTGCAAATACAAGGAAGGTTACAAACCGTGTCTCAGATTTATAGGAGTATCTATCCATGCCTTTTGGAATATAAGAAATAGAACATGAAAATTTAAAATAAAGCATTAGTCATGTCGACCTCGAGATCATCACCAATTCCTTTTTCATAATTCTGGAAACTCATTCTACTTCAATGCTCTGACAGTCGCAATCAAGAAAGCCTTCTGATTCTGCAAGTGGTCTCCGAGTTTTGTGGAATGGATTTTAGTTGTGACAGGAACTTCTACTATGATGGCATCATATTATTCAAACAAAGAACCAATCCCTTCCTCTAGATCCTCAAGCAAAATTACAACCCAAATGGGAAATGGTCGGTACAAAGGAAGAATAGGCTTCTGTAAACCACCATTGTTCTTCTTCTTGCTAAATTCTACCCCATCCTCTTTTATAGGATGATACCCAAAATTGCAATTGAAGACTTTCTTGGGGATACAAATTGGCTCAATAACTCCATCCATATTCTTCTCTTGCCCTATACGGGAAGCTTTTTCTCAATGTAACATATGCTATCATTTTGTATATCAAAGGCATTTGGATGGTAGGACTTTTATCTTCACCTATGGCATGCACAACTTCAATGACTTAGAATTCAGTTCCTTTAAGGTGACTCTTCGATCATAGGCACTATTCCTTTAGGGTGACTGAGGTGACTTCATTCTCCTTGAGTGGTTACTTCTTGACCATTCCACACGAATTACATCAGCTGGTGAAAAGTACAGGACACTACCCCAGTGGAATGATCCAGGGTTATCTAGGTAGAAACTTATAGCTGGGATTATGTAATGGTCCTTGGCGATTTCTGTGACTCCAGCTATTCCCTTACGTTTATAACATTATTTAGGACTGCACTAAGTCATTTATGACTTGCTGGGGTAGATAGGTTAGATCCCTAGCAGTTCTACAAGTTAAATTATTTCATATTTATAGTTTTTCGGGACTTATTTAGTTTCTCTGATCTAGAATCGCCTTTTTTATTCCATTGAGTTCATAATGTCGATTACATAAAGATTTCATTTATGGAGTGCTATAAAATGACTATGTTTCCATTTTGTATGCATTTTTTAAATTTTACCAAGTGGTGCTAGTGCCAATAAGTCTGCCATTTTGACCGAGTTATCGGTCCAAGTGGTGGATGTATGTATAAAAATTATTTTTTCAGTTTTCTCAGCATTTTCACCAAAGTTCCAGGTTTTCTCTGCTTTCTAATATAAATTAAGTACTATTGAAGAGGTTTAATCAAAATTTTCTTTGTAAAAATGCGTTATAGTGGTTCTACGATCATTTATACCCAGTAATTCTTTGTTTCTTTATCTTACAAACTCCCGGGCTTAAATCTTTTGATTCTACATAAAATTTAGTTTTATTTTATGTCGTATGACGTACGAGCTGTGCTCTATGTGTGAGTATAATGATTTTCATTTTCCAATTTGTTAGGGTTTATGGACCCTAATTTATCTGGGATTTTGAGCCTGCTATATATATATATATATAGAAATATGGGTCTTGTTTTACTCGTATTGACACACAGGTTACGATTCTGCTAGCCTCATGTGATTCTAATCTCGTACTTGATTTTGGTCATTTGGAGCATGCTTTTCTAGCATATCACCGAAGTCCAGGTAGGCTACAGTCTACTTTCTTTAGATTGGGTATTAGTATAATAAATGTATGGTAAAGTGCCATATCAGGGCTGGGATGATTATTTTGGTCTCGATATACTTATTTATCTAGCTTATGGTCTATTTAGATGGCTTGTAGATTAACTACTTACCTTGGGGATCTATTGACCTACACGCGTGTTTCACCCCGACTCTGAATTATAGTGTGGCTAGGGAAGGAGTATCATCTTGGATGCATATCATTGTACGCGAACTCTAAACCATAGTGCGGTTGGGAAGGGGATTAAACTAGTAATTAGAACTTAGCAGCTATCCCCCGATGTAGGCTGGTGGCTTTAGAGTCGATCTAGATAGGCTGATTATTTGCGTTTTACCTGAAACTATTATTTGTAACTAAAGAAGGTATAGACCCCTTTAGGACCATAGATAGTTGGATACTGTCTTATTGGTTGGTTAGTAGCCCTATGGGATTACACCGTACCTAGTTGGGTATAATACGACTATGGTGGGTTGTTGGCTTCCTTTTGTGATGATATTATACAAGCTGAATTTGGCTTTTCTTATAGGTAGTAGCCTTAGATGATATTATTTTTCCTTAGCCCAGTACGAGCGTAGGAGTGAGTGGTATTGGATTGAGTTTTAGTAGTTCTATACGTGCCCCTATATGGGTGCATTCTTGACCCTTATGGGGTGCCTTTTTGGGCATATGAGGCATCTGGGATATGGTCATTCGTGATTCGGGGTTGTGTCTAGGCTAGGGGAGATCAGACCTTGTGACTAGGTCTTAATAGAGATCTAATAAGTTCTATTCAGGAGCCTTCGACTGATTAGTCTGTTGATTGGTTTCGTGTGCGAGCACACATTAAGTGATTTAAAAGGTAATTGTATTTTTGACAGAGTAATTACTAGAAACTGATTTCTTATATATATTTATACTTTCCATGACTATGCTTATGAGCAGTATGGAGCTATTTTTTCACTATCACTATTGTTTATTGATACTGCCTACATGTCAACAAATGTATTTTTACTGAGATATGGATTTTTGCCTCTATGGTGAGAGATGTATTTTACTGAGGCATGAATTATGCCTATATGGTTGTACTTGGGTTTTCACTGAGATATGATATATGGACTAAGCTTGAGTTTTAGCCTTTTGGTCTTGATGACTATGATACTAAATGACTTCTCACTAGTTTTGCATGCGGGCATAGGTCCCTCCACGGACCCTCCAACCTAAGGCCATGCTTGAGGTATGATGCATGGACGAGGGAGTATACAGAGTAGGCTGGGTAAGTATAGGGAGAAGCTTTTGCGGGTCCCCCTCAATTTAAAGATTATCCAAGAGAGGAAGCATGCCAATATTTCCTTTATATTTCTATCACCCCTTGCATTGCATCTCTACACATTGGCTTGCACTCCTCGGGACTTGCGGGGGTGGGGGTGGGGTTTCAATTATGGTAATTTTGTCTTATGTGATAATTTCTAGCTAGGCCTAATTTATACTCAGTGTTAGTACTCTCTATGGTTCTGATTCTCTATTTTGGTCCTTACTTACATTGGTTACATTGGAGCTCCATGTACATGTCTCGTTTGGTCATGATCTATTTGTGGCTTAAGTCTATGTTGTCTACCTTGTTGGTAGCTTACTTTCATAATTATTAGCTAATGCTACACATACTGATAGTTGATCCTTCACTACACTTACTAGCTATTATTGTAGTTCCTCTTTTTAGTTACACACTATATGCCACTATGTTGTTCGCTTGGACATTTCTTTACCTTGTTTATGTCTAATTTTTCTCAATCGGCCTATGATACCTACTGGTTACCCATTATTTTAGGTACTCATGCTACATTTCTACATCTTTTCATGATGTAGGTTTTAGTACAAGATATTAGGGTGGACACGATCATGCAGAGTAGATTGGTGTTGTTCAGGAGATACGATTAGCAGATGACAGTCAAGCTGACCGATCATCCTTTTATTTTCTATAGATATCCCACTTGGAATATGGATAGGCATTTTGTAGTTTTGCACCATTGTGGGTTATATTTTTTGCTCTTTTGTATATATAGATATTGTACTGCCACTATGCCAGTTTTGGGAGGTATTTTGGGTTATGTTTAATGTATTTATTTCGATAACATCTCATCATATCCTTATTCTTATCTTATGGACTCCTTGGTACTGGCCCGCAGTTGGTGCTCTATACCAGAGTTAGGCTAGTCTATAGGTGAGATGTAGACTCCATCAAAGTTCAATTTTTGAAGCGTGGAAGATTAATATCCATCACTTGGAGATGTAGACTCCATCCCATTTGGAATATAAGGCTGACCTCACCCACAATATCCCTCTACTCGCCGTCGATACCTCGAACATTCATGTCACTTTTCTTGATTTTTCCAATATCATCATAAAGTTGGGTCAATGTAGACAAAAGGGAAAATGTAATCCTGACTGGTCATCAATCAACCCTCGTATGATTATTTGATCTCTTTATTTTACTATAAGATGCAAATCCTTGTTATACATCACTCCTTTAAATGGTAGCTCATCGTTGCTGAAGCAAATTTTGTGTCTCCCTATCACTTTGCTAACCATAGCTATCAGGTCTTTACTATTTCTCCCCATAGGTATCTATGTCTCATCCAAAACCTTAAGGAGAGTTTGTTTGTGTTGCTAAGAGCTTATCAAGAGTTCCAATATGGAGATCTTTTTTGGAGTTTTCTTGAGATGCTTCATGATAGAATATTCTTTTGGAGAAACTTTTTTCCAAAACTTTTCTACCTCACCCTCAATTATTGCTTTCTTTATTGATCTTTCTTATAGGCATCATTGTCTAATTCGTTTGGTGTACCAAATTTCTAGAGCGAGTCATGATGTGAGCAGCTGTGGGTTCGACAATGAATCCTTTTCATGTTGTAACCAAAGCAAAGATCTGGTGAGGAGTAATGGCAACCAAAAACCTAGGATGTTCATCAATTTAAAGGTTGTTGTGGCCTTGACTACTTCCACCACTTCAATTCACTTTTTTGTTTTCTCTTTCACCATGTACTTGTTGACCAACTACTCTTCGTTAGTCTCAACCATGTTTACACTATCTCATCCATGGTTTGGAAGAGGTTTGTTTGCAATGTTTGGCGCAGTCTAGAGAGTCATCACTTTCTGAGCTATCAAGTCTTATACCATATACTTCAAATGAGTATAATCCTTTATGTCATTTTATAACTCAGTGGAATGATAAGAACATCAACGATCTTCCCAATAGAAACAAGTATAAATGTTGAAGTCTGTGTTGGGAGAATTTGGATGAGTCCAGTGTCTTTAAACCTTTTTAGAATCTGGGACCAATTTTCTGCCAAAGGAGTATAGTTCCTTGGTGGTTTTCTTTCGAAGTTTAGACGTAGGGTGTTGGTGTTGTTTTGATTTTGTTGAGGTTGTTGCTGGGGGTTGGAGTTTTCTGGTTCTTTTTGGTAGGTCTGTATATTTGTATAGTGTACCATAAGAGAAGCAAAGAGGTCAACCTCTTTCAAATATACAACATGGATTATTTTAGCAATTTTGCATAGTATTTTGGTATGGAGTTTGGACATTTGGCTGTAAAGATGCTACATTTTCTTGGACAAGATAGCTTGGTGGAATGATTGGGGGATTGGGTTGGGTGAAGAACATTGGCTGGGAGATTTAGGGAATGGTGTTATATGATGGTATCACTGTAGCTTTTTCTTTGCTAGGACCTATAGATCACCCAAACTTGGAGCTACGTAGAGGTGAAGTAGTCTCTACATCCTCCATTTTCTTTTTGAGATCCCAGCGGATCCCGATACTTGGACCCTATTCTGATGCCTTCTTCCACAATTTTGTTGATTTTTACCAAATCTGCAAGCTGGCTTGTACGTTTGAGATATCTTGTCATAGTACTCCGATTCTTGAGCCCTCATAAAAATGGCTACATATTTTTTCCTCAGACATGGGCGGTTGAACTCTCGGCTCTTTTTTCTCCATCAAAAGTAGTTGTCATGAAAATACTTGTTTGTATTTTCATGGATGCAATCTAGAGAATATTTTTCCTGGACCACCTCAATGTAGTAAGAAAATCTTTGCATGAAGTCTCTGGCTAGAAATTTCAGTCATGGCCACTTCTAAAGATCTTGAATAACCACTCCAATGTATCACCACTTAAGTTGCGTCTAAATAGTCTCATCAGTAGTGCTTTGTTTCTCACAGCCCCTACCATTTGGTCCCATAGATCCTTAGATGGGCAGTGGGATTTTCTTATCCATTTAATGTCTTAAACTTAGGGATATTGAAACCTTCTAGAAAGCCCAGAATTGGGTGCATGCAGAGATCATCTTACCCGAACATGATTTCTTCAGGCATACTTTTGGTTTCCTTTATCCTTGATATCTTTTCTTTCATCCATATCATTTTCTTTTCTTGTTGGTCGTCTAAAGCTCTCCATTATTTTTCCTCCTCAAAGTTCTAAGGGATGGTGTAAGGTTTGGGAATTATGGTAGCATGGAAGGTAGTTATGAGTGGTGCTTAGACTTTTGAATTTGCGACATTTTGAGCTGGGCTTGGATAGGCAGGTGTGAGGTTCTATGGAGTGCGGTTATTTTGGTTGAAATCAAAAGGATTTTTTGAGAGTTAATGGTGTCAGTTTGGTTGTTCTGGTAGATGGTAAAGGGTTTTGAGGATGGTACAATCCAATTGTTTGGTATGCTGGTTGTGAGGAGTGCGGATTTTGTAAGATGAACCAACATGAAATGGTTCCTAAGAAGTATTTATGGAAGATTTTTTAGTGTTCAAAGGAGGAACTTGGAGCGGATTCCCTAGTGCACCTCTGAGAGAGACATTAGCTGTAGCGGACAAATTAGCCACATTCTTATATTTCTGTACTTTTTTTCTAGTTGTTCAAATGTTTGTGTTTACTAAGAGATGATTTGATATTGATCAACTATTAGATCATCACAAACAGTGAGTTCACTCAAATTAGTTTTGTCATTGGTACGACCATTTTCCCTTTTAATATCAAGTGATGAATTTGGGTCAAGAGGGAAATTCTGGTACGATTTTGATCTAGTCGAATAGCTATGGTTTGCCATCTATTTTACACAAACTAGACTTAATTGTACCTTTTACATATGATAACTCAAAGGAAAAACTTGTTAGGTTTTTTATCATGATACTTGATGCATAATATCAAATGCAGTAAACACACATAGATAATTATTTTCCATTAGTGGATCGATATTCAAATACTCAGAAGATTTGGACTTAGTGGACAGGAGTGTGCCCACTTTTGGTATAGTATATGAAGGGAATAGAAAGATTTTTGTGATAGGGGCCTGGTTGTAAGGCTGCCTACATATCACTTAGGGAGGAATTCAGGCCCAATGAATTTTAAGATTACCAGGATCGAAAGTAACTAAATTTTCTTTCGTTTCAAAATTACAATAACAAAAATAGTAAAAACAGGACTCTTTCTACATTTAAAGATTTTGTAAATAAAACTAGACTATTTCTTCTTATTGTATTTTTTCAAGGCTGATCCAGCGGAAACTGCAGTCTAATCATTCCTCCATTTATCAACTTTTCCATGAGGGTGCGAAATATGAGACAATTTTCAATGTCATGCCCCTGAACCTTCATGATAAAGGAAATTATCTCTACCTCGGCTCCATATGGTTGACATAGTTCCTTCTTTTCTTTCTGTTTGCCACAACGTTAGCCTTGCCCGGATGAAAAAAATGAAAATTTCATAGTCCTTCAGTAGTTCAATCCATATTTGCTATATGGAATTTAACTCCCTCTGAATTATAATGTAATGAAGATTATGATGGTCGGTAAATAGCTCACACTGGACCCATACAAATAATGCCTCCGAATCTTAAGCACAAACACTACCACCGCCAACTCTAAGTCATGAGTGGGATAGTTACGCTCAAGAACCTTCACCTACCTCGTAACATAAGCAATAAATCGACCCTTATGCATCAAAACACAACCCAAACCAACACCATAAGCATCATAATACATGGAGACTACCTGACCCTCCACTGGAAAGGGAAAAACTAGCACTGAAGTCAATAAGCCCAACTTATAATCATCAGACAACTGAAATGCAACATCCTTCCTAGTCAATCTGGTCAAAGGTGCTGTAATCGAAGAGAACCCCTCGACAAATCACTGATAGTATCTAGCCAAACCCACAAAACTATTAACCTCAAAAATAGAAGTCAGTCTCGGCCAATCACGTACCTCCTGAATCTATGCTGGGTCAACTTTAATCCCATCCTTGGTCACTACATGCCCCAAGAATGCAACGTACCCTAACCAAAACTCACACTTTGCGAACTTGGCATAAAGCTTATGTTCCCTCAGTGTTTAGAGAATCAATTTCAAGTACTATGCATGATCGAAATTACTATGTGAATACACCAAGATGTCATTAATAAAAACAATCATAAATGAGTCTGAGTAGGGCTTAAGCACCCTATGCATCAAATCCATAAAGGCTGCAGGAGCATTGGTCAACCCAAATGACATAACCAAACTCATAATGACCATAACAGGTCCTGAAAGCTGTCTTAGGGATATCTTATGTTCAAATATGCAACTGATGGTAACCAGACCTCAAATCAATTTTAGAGAACACTGCAGCTCCCTGTAGCTGATCAAACAAGTCGTCAATTCTCAGCATAGGATATCTATTTTTGATAGTAACTTTATTCAGCTCAATCAGTACACATTCTCATTGTACCATCTTTCTTCTTTACAAATAGAACTGGTGCACCCCAAGGTGACACACTGGAACGAACAAAACATTTATCTAGAAATTCCTAAAGCTGAACTTTCAACTATCTCAGCTCGACAGGAGCCATACGGTATGGAGAAATAGAAATAGGCTTAGATCCCAGCTCTAAGTCAATAGAAAAATCAATATCCAGCTCTGGTGGTAGGCCTTGTAGTTCAGTCGAACATACCTCTAGGAACTCAGAAATAATAGGAACAGATTCAGAAGTAGGAGTGTCAACCTGAATATCATGAATATATGCTAAGTAGGCCAAACACCCTCTCCCCACTAACCTTCTAGCTTGAAGGCAAGAAATAAGGCATGTCGGTGCGCGACTACTAGAACCATGCCACATAACCAAAGATGAACCTGGTAGTGCTAAGGTATCAATCTTGACATAACAATCCAAAATCGCACGATGAGAAGACAACCAATCCATACCCAAAATGATATCAAAGTCTACCATATCTAGCAGCATTAATTCATCCCATGTGTCTAATCTGCCAACAAAAATCAAACATGATCGGATCACCCGATACACTACTAAAGAGTCCCCTACCAGGGTAGCAACATGCATAGATATAGATATCATATCACTAGGCAACCCCAAACTAGGCAAAAAATAAGATGACACATATCAGCAAGTTGACCCAGGGTCAAATAACTCTGAAGCAAGTATAGAACACACAGAAATCAAACTTGTAATCACAGCATCTGAGGCCACAACCTTAGGTCAAGAAGTAATGGCATATAAATATGATCACCACTCTAACGACCACCACCAAGACTACTTCCCCTACCATACTTCCCACCACCCCTATAACCACCCCATGCCCCACCTCCAGCCAGCGGAGGCGCTGTTCTCAATGGCTGTGCAAACTGAGGAGTAGGCTAAATGGTGCCCCTCTATGGGCATGCTCAAGCATAATTTCCCACAAGGCCACACTCATAACATGGCCCAGATGGCCCACTCTATCGGGCTCCTCTACCAGAACCTATTTGTCTACTCTGATGTAAGGATCCAAACCCTCGTGAAAACTATGCAGGAGATGGAGACGAAACTTGTAATGATGCCTGAACAGGCCTGCTAGACTGGCTTTGTGACTGATGGAACTAACTGCGGCCCCTAGAATGGGACCCAACTATAACCTTCCTGAACCTTGGACTCTTTTTGGTGCACTGATACAACTCGTAATAGAGGGCTTCCATCAAGTTTGCATGATCCACCATGGCCTGGAATGGATGACCCATCATAAACCAATAATATTATTACCTCACGGAGCCTATCCATCAACCTATAAGCAAACCTACAGACTCTCTCCACCTTTGTAGGCATGAACTCAACCCCATAAACTGATAGCTGGTGGAATTTTGCCTCATACTCAGCCATAGAACCCTATTAAGACTCCTAAACTCTTCCCTCAGGTGCTCCCTCTTAGCCCTAGATACAAATTTCTTCATGAAAACTTCATAGAATTCAGCCCAAGTAGGCTATAATGAACCTGTAAGTCTGCAAACTATAAATGCTCGCCACCATTGCTTAGTTGCACACGTATCTGGTAGGTGGGAAAGGCTACACCATGGGTCTATAGTACCTTCCCATATTAGTGAATCTTTCCTTACATTCCACTATAAACTCGTGGGCATCCTTCCCTGGTGCTCCAGTGTCTTGGGGGATCAAATCTCAAAAACCTAATTAGGAGCTTTTGCTCCCTGTCTGACATGGCTGGCTATTGCTAATAGTAAAAGCAACGGTTGGCACTGGAAATACTTGAGCAGGTGTAGAAGTCACTACTGGGACAACCGGTGGCACAGGTTGCACTGTCGGAACTACAGCTATAGGCTGAGAAACTAGAATTGCTGGTTGTAGTCCCTCTGTAGGAGGACCTCCATGAGCACTGAGTATATGCCATAGTACGCTACGATGTGGGGAAACGACATTGCAGCAGGTTCTGAAATAGGTGTGTTGTCGGTGTTGCAGCTGGTGCTGCAGGCAGTAGTGGGATCTCAAAAGTAGTAGCTGGAGTGGGCACTTCTACTGGTGCCCTAGCCGTATTCTTAGTTGCGGTTGAGCTTGTACGCGACATCTGCGAAAGAGTAAGGACAATGAGTGAGATTTTTTTCAGGAAACCATTAAGGATATACACATGCTAAAGTATTCAAAAGAAAGAGTCAATTTTTCCTAAATGTCACTATAGCCTCCAGAAGATAAGCAACAGATATCTTCATGTCGATCCACAGGACTGAACTAGACATTGGTTCTTTACACTGACACCGATGAACTTAGGCTCTAATACCAATTGTCATGATCCATTTTTTCGAATCATGATGGCACCTATTATACCACCAGTAGGAGAACCAAACCCCATATTCCGTAGCCGAAGTGGAGGACTACCAAATCAATTGTTAAAGTATATTAAAAGTAAAGAGATAAATAAGTGCGAAAGTTTTTAAGAATTTAAATAAACGGCCAAAACCCGGTATCAGTGTTAAAAAAACACTAAGTGCAGGAATAATAGATCTGAAATTGGTCTAATACAACTATATCTTCGAAATACATGGAGATCAAATAGTAATGTTAAATAAGAAGAGAGATGGGTAAAACACGAATGCCAAGCACACCCTGAATCTCTGAAGTAGATGGAATCCGAACAAATAGCTGACTGTATATCATGATCGAGAACTTGTACTTGGATCTGCACAGCTGCAAGTATAGTATGAGTATAAATTGCTGTAATAACCCGTACCCAGTAGGCTTCGAGGGCCCACTGAGAACATAACAATAATAAAAGCGTTAAATAGCAAAATACAAAGAAAAGGGTCAAAGAAGCAAATAGTAAAACAAAGGAAGCTAGCTACTCAAATAGGAATCAAATAGCAAGTAAACATGTATCGCTAGCTAATCATATATAGGATCTCAGGAAATGAAAGAAGACATACCTGGATTTGTTGCAACAACATATGTGAATAACAATAAATAAGAATCAAAGAAGATAGGAGTAGAACAGGGATGGTATACTGGTAACCTCAAGAAGAAGAGTAAGGACTGAATAGTAATGTAAGACATAACAATTCCACATAACATGAAGTATATATCCAATAACAACAACTAAGTAGTACGGAGAATAATAAAGTAATGAAAATAAAATATTGACAAGTCCCCCAGAAAGAAGTGCAGCATACACCACAAAAACATACTCACCATAGACCTTACATCTCAGCCAGGGTACACTAAAGAAAATAGGTGCAGAAAATAACACTTGCATGAAGTAACAAGTCTTGTGTACGTATATCCTCTGGTACCAGTAGTCCCAGCAGGCAGAACCCATGGAAGGATAACTTAAACATTCCTGGTATAACACTCTCATATCTCCTATAACCCCCTTCCGGTCAGCCGCAGCTCGGAGGCACGGTCCATGGCGGTGCGTCACCATATACCATTCTAACGTTATCATAACCTCACATCCCAAATTAGCCTGTAAGGTCTCAAGTCTAGTATCTTGTGCCTCATATAAATCATATCGTCAAGCCCAGCTCGACCAGTCAAGGCGTACAAAGCCCGTATATCATCATATCTCAACAAGGTCCTCAATAAATTGGGTATCACCATGTGTCCATAACTAGTAGTGCCCCAAGTGTCAAAAGTTGTACTCACTGCTTTATGACAACGGTATCAAGTCCTAGCGTTGTACTCACTGCCCATTTTAGGTCGGACTCAAGTGTTAATATTAATTAGTCAAATGATATTTTTCGGTGCCAAGGTATAAAGCCTGGGCTAAAAGAAGTAAAAATAATATTATCGGGTGCTCGATACCAAGTCAAGTATAAAACAGTAAAATGACCAATACTTATATTATCATTCAGTATTCCACTTCCTCAGCTCATATAGTTATTCATCATCATTATTAAAAATCTGTCTTTAGCCTCTACGGCTCAAAAATCAAGTGGTGATACCAGTCAAGCCCTAATGCACTCTTATTGGAGTCATAGGCCCAACCTCTCGTGTCATGAATGTACAACATATCAACAACGTATATATCCACATATGATCATGTAATATCCATATCATATGCCTTGCACAGGTATCTCTAATCAAATTTTAGGTTACGAGCCCCTTATCACTCGGGTGCCAAAATATAAGTATCAACATGGAACGGATGAAATAACGGTACAAGGTTACTATGCAACCTAGCTAACCAACCCACGGATGCTATTTAGTACAATTATTAAAGCTATAAGCCTAGAGATAGCCCACCAAGCCTACTTTTAGTCCGACAATAAAGCACTACAATCTCATGAATCGTACTTCAACTGATATTAAATGTACTCTAAATGATCTGAAACTTGTGCCAATGAATTCTATATATTAATATGAGTCTAACGGTGAATTTTATGCTAGGTTCTAGACAGGACCTCAAATGGGGCCTAAAACGGGCTTGCAGGGCTCGCTCATCGGAACGAAAAACAAACTTCACTAAGGGGTTTCCAATGTCACTAGGAAACCGTTCTCCAAAATTGAGCGCAATTCGAGTGCGAAAAGGGCTTCAGAACAGCCCGACTAGATTTGACCCTAAAGGGGTCAAAGATTCAACCTTTACGAATTTAACATTGGAATTCTGGTGTATAATTGATATTAGAAGTAATGTGTATTCAAATAACGAAGAATTACTCGAAAGTAAATGAATTATGGGATGATTTGATCAATTTCAACTCTTGGTGCCATTAATGTAAAAACTAAGGATTTGAAGAGTTTCAAGACATAATTCGAAGAACAAACT
>JBDJHY010000094.1:11894652-11910604 GCA_039654485.1 Withania somnifera
CATGCACATACCACATGATAAACCAAAACAGAGTCAATACAAGTACCAACTACAAGAGAGCTGCTGGAATGTTGGAATGGTACTACTGGAATGTAGACAGAAAAAATAGTGGCAAACATTATGCGGCAGGCGGCAGACAGTCTGGAAGGAAAGAAACAAAGTAACACGAGATATTTTGAAGGAATCTACAGCTCAAAATAGAAAATTAAGATGAACCATCTGCTCTCCTTTAATTTTTGGTGTAGGAACTCCTAAATGATGCTGAATCTTCAACAGAAATTATAGAATCCTTGTGAAGAGCTCGGAGCACTTTTTTGCCTTCTTTTAAATCCTTTCTACAACTGATATAACATATGTTACCTTTCTCAACAAAAGAATAATACCAACTCTTTTTTATGAGTACATAGATTAGTGCCGATTTTCACGTATAAAGCTTGATATCTTTCAACAGCAACAGTGTTATAGCTTGACCAGTGATAAGATTTTATAAATATATATAAATACGGAAAAATATGAAAATTGAAAATTATTACTACTTTTTTTCTTTCCCTTTTTTTTTTTTTGGGAGACAATCAAGCTGCAGAATTAATACTACTTGGGTGTTGGGCTGTCTCAAGAGGCCATTCTGGTAGGCACAGAGGGGACTAGAGGTAGAATGGGGAAGTCCAACGGAAGGTGGAGGCAAAGAAGATGGATTACACGAAGTTGGTGGAGAGTAAAGACTAGGATAAGAAGCGGACGGATAGAAAAAAGTACAAGATGGCTGGGAAGGAGGTGAAGTCGGCAGTTATAGCGGCAAAAACAACAGCTTTTGAGCACTTGTACATAGTTAAAGGATAAGGGCAAGGATAAGAACTTATATAGGCTAGACAAGGCTAGGAGGAGGAGGGCCTGTGACCTTGAGTAAACGAAGTACATCAAGGTCGAGGACAAAGCGGACGAGGTACTCATTAGAAGGCGATCGCAGTCGCACTTCCATAAACTCTTGAACAAAAGGGGAGGCAAATACAGCGTGTTGATTATGGTTAATGTAGGCACATAAAGTTTGATACTAGGAGTGCTATTTGTAGGATGTGTAGGGGTAGGGCGACTGGACTAAATGAGATCCTGACAGATTTTTGAAAGAGCTTGGGGAGGGGGACATCTTTTAAATGGTTCACTGAGTTGTTTAATGGCATTTGCAAGACGGTGAAGATGCCTAAAGCATAACAATGGAGTACGATTATTTTGTTGTATAAGAACAAGGTGACATTCAAAATTGCAACAACTATATAGGTATTAACCTACTAAACCACACTATGACGGTCTGCAGAGATGGTGAGGAGGAATGACTATTTCAGGAATCAATTTGGATTTATGTCAGGCGCTTAACTACAGAAATTCATTTGTAAAGAGACTGGGGGGTAGAATAGGTAGAGGACGAACTTAAACATGGTGTTCATCAACCTAGAAAAGGCTCACGATGAAGTCCCTAGTGAGGTTCTATAGAGGCGTTTGGACGCTGGAAGTGTTACTGTGGCGTACACTACGTTGACTAAAGATATGTATGAGTGGAGCCAAGATCCGAGTAAGGGAAATGAGAGACGCAAATAACATTCCGGTGTTGATGGGATTGGACTAGGGATCGACCCTTAACCCGTTTTATTTTGCCTTAGTGATAGAAGTATTGAGGCTTCAGATTCAATGCGAGGCGTCATGGTGTACAAACCCTAGACCCTTAACCCGTTTTGTTTGCCTTAGTGATGGATGTATTGATGCTGCAAATTCAAGATGAGGTGTCACAGTATACGTTATTTGTAAATGATGTAATTTTGATTGACAAGGCTGACGGAGTTAATAGTATGTTGGAGGCTCAGAGACAAATCCTAAGACTACAATGTTCAGGTTGAGCAGGACAAAGATTGAATACTTGGGCTCATTTGGTACGAGGAATAAGGGATAAATGTTCTCAAGATTAATTTTAGAACGAGCTTATTCCATGTTTGGTTGAAACAAAATGCATGGGATAATTTATCCTGGAATTGTAGTGTTAATTTTTATCCCACCTTAAGGGTAGATAATTAATCCCGAGATAACTTGCTTCCTAACCAAATGGCCCCTTAGAGTGCAAGTTCAGTGATGTGACACATGAGGCTAACGTGGAATTAAGACACACAAAGCATCCAAAATAGGGGTAATTTCAAGTATCCTGGATCTAGGGAAATTAAGAGATTAATGAAGATATCACTCACCCTGTTGATGTAGGGTGGATAAAATGGAGGCTCGCATTTGGATTCTTGTGCAATAAGAAGGTGTCACTTAAACTTTAAAACAAGTTCTATAAAGTGGTGGTTGGACCAGCATTGTTGAATGGTAGCGTTGGCTAGTCCAAAACTCTCACATCCAGAAGATAAAAGTCGTGGAGATAAAGATGTTGTGATGGATGTGTGGTATACTAGGAAAGACGGGATTAAAAGTGAGGATATCCGATATAAGGTGGAGATGACTTCAATGGAACAAAAAATGTGGCAAAGTGAAATTGAGACAGTGCGGACATGTGATGAAGAGAGGCATAGATGCCCAGTGCATAGGTGTGAGAGGTTGGCTATGAAAGCATTCAAAAGAGGTAAAGGTAAATCAAAGAACCATTGGAGAGGTGATTAGACAGGACATGATGCTATTGTAGCGTACTGAGGACATGGCCTTAGTTAGAAAGGTATGGATGACACGAATTAGCATAGAAGGATGGTAGGCAGGAGGGCATTGCCTTGTTGCCCTTACTAGTAGTTGTAGTACTACTATGTTGTTTCTTGTCTTCGATTTCTGGTACTATCTTTTGTTTCATGTAGTTTGATTATAGTGTTATAAATGTTGCAGCACTGCTCTACTATTTGTTTCTCTTGTTGATATCTATCTCTTGTACTATACTTCCATTTACGTCTTTCTCTAAATGTTTTTATCTTGAGCCAAGGGTCAATCGAAAAGATCCTCTTTACCTCGAAGAAAGGTAAGATAAGGTTAATCAAAGACACTTTTGCTAGTTGGATTCCGTGGAAAGTTGAAAAATACATCAAAAAGATCTGGAGAATGATTCCAGCAGTCATATTTTGGAGCATATGGAACGAAAGGAACAGCTGATGTTTTGATGGAATATTAACCTCTATTTGCACTCTCAAAGCTAAATGTTTTGTTAGTTTATTTAGTTGGCACTTTCTTGCCCCTGTAAACAGTGTGGATAACTTTTCGGATTTTGTTAGTTCCCTTTCTGTAGTACAGTAGAGTAGGAGGGACCACTTTTTTGGCTGTTTTTACAGGTCTTTTGTCAAGCTAGCTTCATGTGTTTCTGTTTGGAGCAGCTTCTTTTGCACATTTGTGCCTTTGTATCTCTGCATCTTCTTGATGCTTTCTAATATCATTTAATTACTTTACCAAAAAAAAAAGTGGGGACTCCACAGGGTATTTTTTTTGTCGTCGTAATGAAGTTGCACTACTATTACTTGAAATCTAAATTTCAAAAAAGAACAAAACACAATGAAATAATCTGTTACTTCACAGAAAAAGATTAAGCTCAGGATACACTTGTAGGTTTCGCTATTCAATATGACCAAACAGCTAACAACCTTACGATATCCATGAGAATTTGGGATTGACAAATAATCAATAGTTTACTAGATTATTTCCATTATTTCCTCAAGCTTAGGAGTTCCTTAACTGTGACTTAGATCAGGAAGAAATCATTCACACCAGTGACGAAGACTCTAGATTCGGACCGTAATTATGCATGTTTTCATGTTTAGGGTATTCGTGAACCATATTTCATCCCATATCTTGAGTAAATAATCCAGTTAAAGCTTTCCCAAAACCTCTACTATCTTCTATTTCACCGACCTCCAATATTAATCCTCCAATAGAAATGTCGAACCCATAGTAAACCAGGATGATAATATATACAATAAACGAAGAACGAAATTCAGATGAAAGCGAAGTGATTAATTAATGATATATCAAAAAAGGATATGACAAGCAATCTTCAAGGGGACACTTACCTCCCATATGATCACCAAACAATCAGCACCTGACGAGGCTAAGTATTTTCCATCGTGGGAGAACTGTAAGAACCATACTTCATCACTGTGATCTTGTAATATCTGGTGCATTAGATCAAGGAAGAAACAATTAAATATCAAGTGCTAAAAAATTATTATCTGCAGAAATAAACTTGAGTTACTCCACATATCAGTGAAAGTTCAGAAATAATCATAAGCATGGAAAACGATGTTTCTTTTTTCTGGAAAATGGAGACCCAAAAAAATCGGTTATCAAAAAGCATATATTTATCCATACAGCTAGTAAATGAGAGCAACTAAGCCAATGAAGTTCAAAGTTAATGAGAACGTAAAATTTTCTTGACTTCGCATTCACCTCCCCCTCTCTCCAATCAGTTCATCACTGACTCGTGTGGTTGGTCACATCGGCTACTCTGATACCCCTACATAAAGGGGAGAGGGTTGAGGCGTATAAATATCATGAATAAACCCAAGAAGTTGAATGAGAAAAGCAGAACTCTCATTAAGGCCTCGTCTGCTTGCACTTAAAGGAGGTCTTAATCTTAATCATTCGTTTCTCATCATTAAGTTTGCTTGTTTTCCAGATCTGAATGTAAATCATTCAGGCTTTAATCAATAAGTATGTTTTTTAAACTTTACAATCACTTAATGTGCGTAAATGAATTTGAATGACAAAATCTTAATACCATTAAGATGCCATTCAAATTTCTATAAAATTGGCAGTTTACTACTACTCCATCCACTTTCACCATAAACCGTCGCCCACCATTATCAACAACCACCATCCTTAACCACGATTACTGCGTTGTCAATCACCACAGTCGTCTGACACACGCACTCGTCACCATATTTAGTGGCTACCAACCATCATTACCACAACAACAACCAATTACTACAGACGATCACTACTATCCACCACCACTATATATTATTAATCATTGTTATCATTCACCAGTATTTGCTATCAGCAACATCCACTGTAGCACAAGCTACTATTTTAATCGTCGCCATCAACCTTCATTATCAAAGCTACCAAGCACTACCAACGATCACCACCATCTACTCGGGAACTCAAATAGAAATATGTTCATCATTCATCTCATAAACATTTACCCCAAAGGCCGATTTCCAGTTGATTGATGTCCACCTACTCATTTCGGCTAGCGTAGGTTTTTCCTTAGCTTCTTTTCCACAACACCCGACTACACATTTCTTTAGCAACCCGTCATCCTTGGAGCCAGTACAACCACTAATATCAATGTTTCCCTTCTTCATTCTCACTTCTGCTTCTATGAGGTTCTTGGACTGACATTTGCTTTCTTGTACGGCCTTTGGCAAATGGATAGTTGGTTTCACAATGCCTTGAAGAAATTATCATATCCTGCTTCGGAGAGCACTTAATAAAACTTTCTATCTTAAATGCAATGTCACACCAACCAGCATTCAAAGCTGTTTCAGGGATAATAATGACAGAAACCCCCCCCCACCACCACCACCACCACCACCACCACCACCATTTAAGGATAAGATACTCATATATCTCTAGTGCAAGAATGTTTTGAACCCTGTTCTGTGGTTTTCCGTCTTATCACATTCTTCTGATCTGTCGAGGCCTCTTTAAGGACAAAGCATGTCATTTCCATGATCTTACTGCTAATGGACGATCTTCTCATCATGTTACAGCTTCTCTCCCCGCATTCATACCAAAAGCTGTTGTCGGCAGCCCATCTAGTAATGTCAAAAGATTTAAAACCAGCATTGAAGTAAATCCTATTATCCCCATCGCTGAAAATAAAGCACTATCTTAATGGATTATATTCACAAAAGACTCATCATCAAGATGGTGATGAGATGGATCTAACAACCCCCACACAAGTGTGTGGACTGTGGACTTCCTCAATGAGGACTACAAATATAACTTTACAAGTTACCTATGAAATCAACTAGAGCCATGGTATCCCCACCATATCCTGTTTACACCAAAAATAAAGTAAACTAAGGCACAGAATCTTAATCATCTGGCCATCGCCCCTTTTGCCTTCAAAAAATCTAGTATTTCTTTCCTACGAGAGTGTCCACCAAACACAAGCTGGGATGTTCTTCCACCAATCTTCACTTGTCCCCTCCTATCAATGCCTTTCCAACTAGTGAGGAGTTCCATAGTGGACTTGGCATTACCCACCCGAGTCCCCGGAAACATAGGAACATGTTCCACATATTTGTAGTTGTTTTACAATGTAGGAATAGATGATTGTTTAACCTTCCAAATTTTCTTCCAGGGCTATGTTTCTTTGCTTTTTGGCCATTGTTTCTCTGCCAGTAGCATGATGATTTAACAGTGGAAACCCCTTTGCTATGTATAGCAAGTTTGTCTACTCTAGTAGCACGACCTGAGAACATGTTCAGCACTTGAAGGAGCCTTGCTAGTTCAAGCCACTTCCAATTCATTTAGGGCTTTTCCAAAAATCAAGTTCCACCTTTGAGGGCTCCATACCTATGAGACTAGCATTTCTTTGTGAGCTCAGAATGTAAAGTTGAGGAAAAGACTTCTCAACTTGTTTTCCCCAGTCCAATTTTCACTCCAAAACCAATTATCTCTCCATTGCTCACTTGAAACGAAATGCTGTTATAGAACTGTGGCTATAACCTACTGATGGTCTTTAAAAACTCCATCCAAAAGTGCCCATGACTTCCTCAGTTCCATTGGGTGAGCATATCATACTTCTCTGGAATAAACTTTCTCTACAAAGCCATATCTTCTGTGCAAAACCTCCAAAGCCACTTCTGCAGTAGACGTTCCTTCTATATGCTGAGGTTTTTTAATACCAAAGCCCCATCTCCCATTTAACCAAATTGTAGCATCTTTTCTTGTTTCCTTGCCATATGAAGGTCCTTCTTAGTTTGTTTATCTTCTTCTCAATGCTTTTAGCGATTGGGAACAAACTCATTATATATGCAGGGAGAGCATCTAGCACAGATTTAATAAGAGTCAACCTACCCAAAGATAGTTACTGGCTTTTCCATCTAACTAGTTTCTTATGACATTTCTCCAAAACCTCACTCCGGATTTCAAGTTCTTAATTCTTGGATCCCAAAGGCATCCCAAGGTATTTGGTAAGTAAGAAGCTATCTGATCCCAGGTTCTCAAGTAAAAGCTCTAAGTTGTCCACTTGGTCAAAAGGATAAATAATGCTCTTGTGCTAGTTCACATGCAACCCAGAGATGGCTTCAAAGATGGTTAGAATGGCCCTTAGATGTCTGATTCGAACTATTTCAGCATCATAAAAGATTAGAGAGCCATCTGCATATAATAGATGAATGATTTCCATGGCACTACCCATATTTTCTTGAGCACAAAAACCACTAATCCACCCATTTCCTTTAGCTATTATGATCATGTGATTTGATAGGTCCATGGCTGAGATAAAGAGGCAAGTTGACATGGACTCACCATGTCTAAGCCCCCTCTGTGATTTGAAAAAACCTTCAGTGCTGACATTGTTGATGAAGGAGAATTTAACCTTAGAAATGCAAAACTTTTTCCAATTGATCCACTTGGTACCGAATCCCATGTCTTCTAGGATTTCTAGTATGAAGGGCCTATTGACATGGTCAAAGCCTTCTCTATGTCCAGTTTACATGGGATTCAGGGAATATTCCGACTCACCCTAAAATCTACCAACTATTTAGCCAGTAAAGCTGCTGCATCCATAATCTATCTGCCCTTCAAGAAAGCCATTTGATGCTCGTCGACCAATTTCCCCATGACAGGATTCATTCTCTCAGCGATAAGCTTAGAGATTATCTTGCTAATCTCTCAAAGGCCAAACTTTTTAGAATGATTTTTTTAACTTTCTTCTTTTTGAGAATGAACAATAGGCCAAATTAATTCTAACTTAAATTTCAGCTGCGACATTCATTTGGTCATGACAATTTATTAGATAAGGTGTTTGTTGATGACTATTCTCAATACACGTACATTGTACACTTCAACTGGCGATAAGTTTGGTGAATCCATCAAGAAACTAATCAATAAGGGGGAAATCTTTGAATTATCTTTTTTCTCTGTGTGTTTTTCCAGTGACTATTTCATCCATCTTATTATGCTCATACTAATTAGCCATTTTATCCATAGAAAAGTTTTCCAATGAAAAGCGTGATTCACTTCATGAACAGAGAAAATACTTTGCTTCGCATCCTACAAAGTCAAACCCGAAATTGTTTGATCAGCTTCAAATTCCACAAAAGTTGATATATATATCAAGTTTAAGTAGAATGGATCACTTCGCTTGACTATTCAATCTCAGGAACAAGTTCCAACTCCATTAATGGATAATCTTCAAGTCTGATTGATATGGACATAGCCATCATCTTTTGGTTGTAATGTAGTCAATGAGATGGAGATAGGCTTGTTGTGTGGACTGGAGCTGATGTGCCTGAGTTGCCAGCCTTATTCACGATGTATAAAGAAGTAGTGAAGAAAGAGATGAGTCCAACCACAACTCAATTGTATTACGTCCAACTAATTTGTCTTTAGTAAAGGAGAAAGCCACTCATTCCACCATTTAGTATTAGGTCTAGGCCCATGTAAGAAGAAAATAAGATTTTTCAAAATGGGCATCTGGGAAATGCAGCAAAGGCCCGAGTTCAGGCTCCTTTAAAGTTATTTGCAGTTAACCTCATGTGTTGAAAGTGTTTAAGTGAAAGCAAATAAAATTCTCCCAATGAACAAGTCCAGTGTGAAGCAGACGGCCTTGTATTTGGAGAGCTTTCTGCACACGTGTCTTCCGCATGCTTGTTTGTGGGTATCAGATTTTAAATAATTGGAACCCACATGGTTGGTACAACTCAGAATCAACACCTGATAGGTAAAACTCTTGTGCCCTAATTTTTACGTTCTTCTTCGGCAACCTTTCTTCGGCATCATCTCCATATCCCATTTCAGAATCCACTAGCATTTTCGACTGATGTTCTCTCCATACTCCTAGAACTTGTTCTACAGTTTCTAACAATGACTTATGTTCCATCCAAATGGTTATGGTAAAGATAATTCCTTCAGCTTCGATGTCGATAGATCTAGGGTTCTTATCTTTTGGGGGTTCTTTCTCTTTAATCCACGCCCATCTAATGTGATTTTTATACTAACTTCCTCCTCGTTTTCAAGCCACTCACCATGTTGGTAACCCGTTTACTCCAAAATGTTTTGGTACTATAATGCAATGGAAGAGTAAGAAGTCGAACCCAACTCTACTTGCACAAAATCTTTCTGGCACACACACGAAAGTCAGATCAATAATTTGAGCTTCAACATGCCATTACTCAATTTCCATTCTCCCACCATTATGCATTCGTCCTCGCTTCTCAACCGAAACTCAAACAAGAATTGAGGACTGCACCCAGACGGTACTTCTCATTTGTTACATACCCATTTCCTACATCATTGCAAGCGGGTACTTCTCATATGCCAACCTCAAACATTCCAATTACACATCTGCCAAGTAGGTCATTGTTTGTTGATGTAAAAAACCTCCTTGGATTTTATTCTACCCCTCCTCCCCCCCCCCCTTCTTTTCCCCTTTCGTTCATTGCCTGTAGGGCTCTCCTTCCTTGGGAACATCTGATACTTCTAAGACCAGGCCCTTACATGCAAATATTCAATCTTCTTTGCACCGTCCTTCTACCTTGAGTAAACCACGTCTCCTTCCCCTGTATTTCCACGATGGTGATGACTCTCCTGAAGTCGTCGTAATTTTAAGAGCAAAAGTAGTCATAGGAGTGTTCAATTGACTTCCATTTTCTGTACAGTTCTCCTCTATTTATAGATGCAAGGTACAGCAGATTATGTATTCTTAAAAGAACAACTCTGTTGAAGGTCATTCTCTTTACTAAATGCTTCCTTCTTTCCACCAATCCTGCAAAACATTATTATCTGAAATATTTTCTTCTATATCATGACTTGTTTCCAATGAACAAATTGGTTTTTCTATCCATGAAAGAGGCTTTTAATCAAGCATCTCATGGGTGATAGAGAAAAATGTAATTTAAGTTCTAATTGGCAATAGAGAAAAGAAACTTGATAACAAAGGAAACACTAGTTCGAAACCAGCTGAAAAATCATAAAACCACTCCACTACTAAGATCTTCAACAATATAGTTGCACAATCCGACAATTTATTAGCTACATCTTACACTAAACAGCATGTATATTTATAACTATGTCCAACTTTATAAAACCTAATTTCTGATAGCAAATTAGCCTATATACCCCTTAGTCCCACCTATAGTTGAATAGTCTTACGTTTAAACACACAACAATAGCTCCCAAGTATTGCAGCAAAGCCATCACCCCCTTCATATACAGTTTCAAGAAACCTCTGTAAAGTCACAAATTTGACATACAGAGCATGTTAAAGAATTGTCTTCAACTTAAACGGCACAAGGTTCAACTCAACCAACGGTTTGACGTTTTCCACTATCAGAGTGACTTCTACCATACTCAAATAGAGATAGAATTAACAATGTAACAAACTTTTAAATTAAAACAAGGAGAAACATAAAGTATCAGCTTGATCAACACTTCCCATCATGAAATTTATCGTCTGTATATATAAAACCAAAACAAAGAGGATCATAGTATTAGGGATTATAAGGAGCAATAAATTTCTAACAAGAACTATTGGAATGATAAAGCTTGAACAGGTTGGAAGTATCAAGAGCAATGCAATCTAACCTGCAAAGTTTGAAATGGAATTTGATCTCTTCCACACTGATGATCAGTGAGCAAAGACATCTCACCTACCAAAGAGTTGTGAAACCTACAAGCATCTAGTTGCAACTCAAGAGCCTGTTCAACGAGATACACCAATCTTTGTTCACGAATTATGACTGTGGGGGGAAGCAATTTTTGCAATTCCTCTAAGAGCTTTGTTCGTGACTTTGCTTTCACAACATCTTTACCTGACATCCCAGCCAGAACCCGCTTTGAAGGTGATAAAATGCACAAAGAAAGCTCACACACTCTATCATTGTTTATGCAAAGAGGTCCAATCTCAGTCCTCAATGTCTTTAAAGCCTCCATGACATTTTTTCCATCCAACAGTTCAAAAAACTTCTGTTCCAATATCACAAAAGATGCCAATTTAACAATGTCTTCATCCACTAGACCAATTTTATGTAAAGTGGATACACTTTCATCCCATTTACCATCAAGGATTTGCTGCATAAATAACTTGACTACAGCAGATTGCAAAGGTATTCCAGACTCCTCTTCTAGACGTGCACCAGCTTTGCTATAACCAAGAGAATATAATGCCTCTGCTATGATTCGCACAAATTCAACTTTCTTAACAACCCCTTTCTTACCAACAACCTCATCGTCCCCTTGAATAACCAGGGGGCGAGCCATCAAGTCATTCAGTGAGCAACTAGCAGGATCACTCAGAAGTGTAATCTTTGAAAGATCTCCTGGTTTTCTGGAGGATAATTTCACACGTTTTGATGGTGGTTCATCATCCTCTGCACGTCCCATAAATATATACCTCAGCCCATATATAACAACAGGGAAAAAAATAGAACTTCAAGTTGAATTTTCAATCTAAGTCCTTCAATGAGGAAAAACAGAGCCCTACATAATACCACAAAGGGAATACTTTAAAATCATAATAAAAATAAAACAGCTAAAATAAAAATAAGGACAAGGCAGAGGATTTGATGCCTAAACACTTCCAAGATAAGAAAAATGACAGTAGAGACACAGATGAGTTATAAAACGTATGATTAACAGGCATACAGATTAGTACCTAAGCAATAGACAAATTACCTTCATCTATTATATACTGGTTATG
Source organism: Withania somnifera (assembly GCA_039654485.1). Classification (NCBI taxonomy): domain Eukaryota; kingdom Viridiplantae; phylum Streptophyta; class Magnoliopsida; order Solanales; family Solanaceae; genus Withania; species Withania somnifera. The sequence continues at coordinate 11,906,543 of JBDJHY010000094.1, forward strand.
AGAGAAAACAGCCTTGTCAACATCCAACTACCACCACCAAAAAATAAAAACAGAAACTTCCGAATTACGCGGAATTGCTAACTAAAATTCCAGTAAAAGGCACAATCAAGTTTCTTGGGAAGTGATATGAGAACCTGGAGTTGCATCTACTTGAATAAGAATTTTCTTGCTAAAAACAAACCAAGAGAGTGTCACTTTCAGTGATGCAAAACTACATCCACAAATGAGGTTAAGAGCATTAATTGAATGAGAGTGTGAGGGTGAGATACACGAGAAAACTGGGGAGGAGCCTGACTTAAAAGCTAAATCGCAGATATCCCAAATCGATCTATCAGATTCAACACTTATTATTTTTCCAAATATAGCATTATAGCCTCAGAAGAGGAGCCTTGGTGCAATGAGTAAAGTTGCTGCAATGTGACCAGTTTCGAGTACTGAAACAGCCTCTAGCAGAAATGCAGGGTAACACGGCATTCGATGGACCCTTGTGGTCCGACCCTTTCTCGGACCTCGCCCATAGCGGAAGCTTAAAGCTCTAAGCTGCCCTTTTGAATTAATGTAACTTCAAATGATGTTCCCATTTGTATTCCTTTATCAGTACTTTAGCAGTACTGTTGAGTTACAAGCCATATGATTTTAGAGATATACAGAATTAAAATAGATGCAAAATAAAAAAAAACCTTCCATGCTACCTAAAAGGGACGATGTGTAGGGGTGAACACCATATGTTAGCCATGAAGCCACATAATAATGCATTACTTGCGGCTATAAATATTTCAATATCTTCTTAGTAATGGGTAATCAGAGCTCAAAGGTTATGGTAAATATTAATGCACAATTCCCTCCATATGTTAGGCTCTTGATGTTGAAAGTCTAACAAAAGCAAGCATGAAAGGAGCATTAGTCACTATCAACTTGATAGCTCCATCTATAATTGCCTTTCCACTTAGAAGAGTTTAACCCACCAATGCAAATGACTTGATGCTACAAATAATAAAAAAAGAAGCTGGAGTCATCAACACAATCTCACACTGTTAGAGGGTAAATCCTCACAAGAGTTGACCACAAACAATCAGTCTCCTGCAATGCTATATACCTCAAGTGATAACTACTTTCAATACAAAATAAGCATCCATAAAGATAGCTTGAAGTAATAAGCATCTTGCAGCGACAATGACCATGATAACGATAAGCCGTTAGACCCATAAGCATAATTCACCTTATTCATACGATTTAAATTTCCAATTGTATTGTCATATAAAATATCACTGAAAAGATGGAATTAATCAACAAACGGGATTCCCAAACTAGTTAGAGTAGACTATATGAATCCTCTAAATCCATTTACGGGCCCATTTGGTTCCAAGATAGATAAATTTGTTCATTTAAAGACAAATTAGGTGTTCTCTAAGGCTGGATATTATCTAAAACTCTAACACAAAAATCCAGTCCAACAACAAAGGTTAAGTTGTTGCTTCATTAAACTTGGTCGTCCTATGAATAGAAAAGGCAACGCTTGGTAGATTTACATTGAAGGATTCAAATTTAGCCACCCGCAGTCCTAAAGTTCCAACATATGCATAAAAACATAATCCTCTTTATTTACGAGCAGGTTGCTATGACCACCCAAAGCCCCCCATCTTAATGAACTGAATTGCACGCAATCCTTAAATAGCATCAAGTAAATTCATAAAACAGAAAAAGAACAAAATTCAGGTGAACTAACTTGCAATCCAACTCCTAAAAGCCCCATTTCTGTAAAAATTAAAAAAACAGAAAGAGTGCTACAAAATTACCACAAAAGAGTACCAATACGCATAGAATCTGCAGTACCCTGTAGTTTTCAGATAAAAATGATGAGATATAGATAAAACAAAAGCGTTGAAGTAGATGGATAATCCAAAAGAAGAGATAATAGTGTTAGTTTCTCTTGTTAGTGGATAAGCAATAAGTGGATTGATGAACTAACCGAGGAATGGACACAAATGACGATAGGTAAAGAGAAGTATGGTGCTGCGGTCTGAGAGGCACGATATGTAGAGACTGGGTCTTTGTTAATGGCGGTTCGGTGGAGGGGAAGATGTGAAGAGGTGGAAAGAGATTCGTATGTTGCGTGCTCTATGACACCTTGAAAGGAAATTAACTTAGGAATTAGTTAATGATGCATTTAGTTATTTTAGTATTATTCTTTGTTAAGTGTTTGATTTGTTTTTCTAAACATAATATGTATCGGCTAAATTTTAAAAATATATTGCTTGTTTATAAAAGTATGTTCATCTTGTCTAAAGGATATGAAAAGTAATGTATAAAAATAATTGAAGAAGTATTTTTGTTATATTAGTATTTTATTTTGGGATAAGTTATTCCATGATTATTATTTCATTCATATGTAGGGATAACTTATTTTAATACTAAATAATAATCTTCGGATAAATTATCCCACACTTTGCAACCAAACAAGGGATTAAGGTGCATTGAAAATTAATTCCGATTATTTTTTCTCATGGACCCATTAACAATATCATTTGCTAACCGCAATTAAGATACTACTCACTTCACATTTTTTATTTATGTGTTCCTTAGAGAAAATAGAAAATTATTTTTAATCAATACTTATTTCTTTTACACTATAATAATATTTTTTTTCATATTTACTATTATGGTTAAAATTTGAAACAAATAATTTTTTATGTTTTGATTTTAAAATAACATATATTATAAAAAAATTACAGTAAAATGACAAATATTTAGAAATGAAGGAAGTAATAAATGTGGGATAAAATATAGAATAATTTTATTTTATGTTTAGATTGGAAATGAATGAAATAAAATAATCTCACGGGTAATCTTACTAGTTTCATTTTGCATACCACACGACTACTTAAGATTTAATGGACAAAACACACCTATGTGTGATAGATTAGATAATTAAAAAAAATATCGGGTAGTTAACGTATGAAACATGAAAAAACGAAAACTTAGATGTGTTTTTAACTACATTATTATATTTCTATTATAAAGTAAATTTTATCTAGATATTGGAGGTATATATATTTCGATTGAGTACATAAACATATGATAAAGTCTTCCATATGAATACCTTCAACTCAAAATTTTAAAAAACCTTTGCATGTGTTTTCAAACACTAAATATGTAGATAATTAAGTCACTTAAAATATGTATAATGATCCTTACAATTATTTTCATATTTTTGTACTTTCTTGCATCTTAGATCTATCATGTAGCGACCCTAAGTCGTTTATGACTTATCAAAATTGGTGGTTCGGCTCTTGGGTCATTCGTTTAGTCGTTATGTCCTTTTCCTTATTTAGAGTCTTTAGTATTGAAATCATTGACTTTAGTCAACATTATGTGAAAATAAACTCGGATCAAATTTCAACAATTTCATTAGCTCTGGAACGTGAACTTTGTTCTGGATGGACTCTTAGTTCGAGTCCAAAGGCTTTGGTTTTGAGTTTTGTGAGACTTTGTGTGTTTTATATGCGTTATAGTTCATCAGGAGTTTGTGATCGGAACCTCGGATTGATAATATGACTGCTTCATCAGCTCCGGAATGTCGAGTTTGGGTTTGATGAGTTAATTTTTTGGGCTTTTGATACTCAGTTAGAGAGCTGGTTAATTTGGCATAAGGTTGACTTTAGTCAATATTTTATCAAAATGACCTCGAATCAAAATTTTATCTGCGTCATTGAGTTCGAAATATCAGTTTCGTGCAGGTAGCATATTTGATTTGTATTCATCGGATTCCGAGCGCATTCCGAGCATCGTTGTAAAGTTGTGCAAAATTTCTCATTTGCTGTCATTTGGTGCAGGTACCGAGTCCCCTTCGCTTTCGACTGGGTTGGCCTCCGCGCTTGCGGAAAGTTGAGTCGGACTGACCCTGTTCCTCCTTCTTCTCATTCGCACCACCACCACCGCGTCTACTGTGGATCAGCTTAGTGGTTGACCGCGTCCGCATAGGCCAGTCACATGGCATTAATTAAACTCCAAAACTCGAAATTTCTCTTATTCTTCTTCATCTTTTCACTTACAAAGCTCTAA
>JBDJHY010000094.1:11954197-11972707 GCA_039654485.1 Withania somnifera
GGGGTGAGTATTGTAGGTAATGCGACATATTTTTCATATGCCATTGTTTGGTTTCTTTTGAAATTATTTTGTTTCTCCTTTTACAAGTTTTGGAGTTATTTTGAAAATCTGCACAGATAGGATTGAATACTTTGTCACCTGATGCTATGTCGGATCCCACTCCAGTATCCTCTTTGATTCATCAAGCTACTATCGTAACTGATGGTGTTTTCCAAAAAAAGGTACGGAGGAGAATAAGGATCTTCTTTAGTGAATCCCTCTTGTTACTGTTTATTCCCCTACATTTCAGAAGTAGTTTCTATTTCTACATCTCATTCTTTTTTCCGGCCCGAGGAAACCTTTGCACACACCTCCATTTCCTTTTGGGAGGCCTACGACCTAGGAAAAAATGTCCACATGCAGATAAATCCATTATTCTTTACAATTGGTCCTGGAACTTTCTAGTTCATCATGCTATTAATCTTGGTTTACATATGACTACATTGATCTTATTAAAAGGTGTTTTATATGCATCTGGTTCCAAGTTAATGCCAAATAAAAGGATTTGCTTATTGGATCATCACGGTTATAGTATGAATCTAAGATTTTTATTGATTTATAGGATCCTAACAAGAGAATTCCTATCAATAATAAATAAAAAATTTATAAGAATATAAAAAATTATTGTCGGGAAGGTTAGAGCAACCAAAGCCATTTGTTTGTTGAGGTTCCCTCTGAAATGAGGCATGTAAGGGAGCCACTACGAAGAAGTTTCTGGAGTTATATTGGTCATGGGTGGAAACGATATCTAAATAGATTTGGTGTTATACCAAAATATATTCTGCAATAGTTTCTTCCATTTGGTAGGCATTGTACACATATTCTTTGAAAATAAGTCCTTTAAGTAATCGTATATTTTCATGTCCCATCAATAAAGTTTGGGCTTTCTGTTCTTATATAGGGATTATTACTTCTTTGGTAGCTCAACACATGTACTCTTTACCTTCTTATGCATTCATAGCACAAGATTTTACTACTCAAGTTGCATTATATACCCACTGCCAATATATCTCAAGATTCATCATGACAGGAGTTTTTGCTCATGGAGCTATATTTTTCATTAGAGATTACAATCCGGAGTAAAATGATGATTCAGTATTTAAGGTATGCTATTTCATCCTAGCTTTCCAATTTCACTATCTATTTTGAAAGACATTGTCATTGAAGGGCATAATATAGGACTGATCACCTTTGTAAAGGTCATACTTCCTTCACCTAAACTAAAACTTAATTTAGCAGCTCTTTCCAGAAGGAGTGAATGCAAATAAAAAACATCTCTTGGATAAACTTCATTCCCAAGTAAAAGGCAGAATAAATTGGATTAGGAAGTATTATCTCTCCTAGACCACCTAAATATGGAATAACCGACACTTAAAGGGCATAACTAATGGAATACTCTCACCCAGTCCTCGATATTATTCTTCGACAATGTACCCTAGTCAAAAAGGTATCCTTGGGCCACTTAACTCATTGGAAAGGTGGACCTTGGTCCACTTGAATGTTAGCAGAGGATCCGCCATTCACTTTCTTTCTTCTTCCAATTAGTACAAGTGGGTTGTTTTATTTCATCCTCATGTATAAGCAATTCTCTATCATGTTGGGCGTCATCAAAGTCACAGTTTATGATTGCAACCATAAAAAGAGACAAATAATTCTCAAAGTTCCTACTGATAATAGTGATCGTTGGAAGATAGAGGTCTCAACCTTTATCAACTTTATCCATCAAAAGGGTGCCTATGTTGTGATGCTTGTAATAGAGGAGAATATTGCAAACTTATGCTCTGAGTCGAGTAGCATTGGGCACAGGAATCCCATGTGAATCAACAAGGATAACCTCACAAGGCTAAATACTCCTGGGTGACCAATAGCAAAGTAGTACTGTGAGGGAATGGTGAAAATAACCCCCACCGGGAGTGAAATTAAACATGAAATTGTAAGCTCCCAAGAAGTGGGAAGAGTTAGGTATTTGACCTCGTGCTTGTTAAAGCCAACAAATTTACAGTCTGTCCCCATTAAGCACCCAGGCATGACCCAGGAAGAATCTATTTTAGGATTATTGGTAATCCATGATTAACTTAATTTCATAGTACCCTAACCCCAGGGGAATTTGAATCCCTGTTGCCTTATTGAAAGAGAGATGGACCTAGATTCACGTATATAAGTGAAAACAAAAAGAAAGCAGCTCCCCTTTCATCACAATAAAGGAGAAGGAAAGCTCAAACCTCTTAATGTCAACTCTAGGGATTATTTTTTCGCTGTCTTTTTTCTAGAACCTCCTAAAGTTCCAACAATAATGAACTAAAAAGGTGAAATAATATTTCTATTTCAGTTGATGTACTGAGCCTCCAATTTTATATCACTCTTTAATTCAAATTAGAAAAATCAATGTTTCCTTGTATTATATGGATTCTAAACATTCATGATCTGGATGTGAATGAGTCGAATGACTTGCCCCTCACTTTATTAGTGAACCATCTTCCCAGGGATTGTGAATGATGTTCTACTAGAAATATTCTTGTTATTGCTTCAACTTGAAGAGATCAACAATTTAACTATTATGAAATGTTGACTGTATAGTAATAAGGGGTAAATCAACTGAGTATGGAACATTTAGGACTAATAGGTCCTATTATATTTTTGTTAACCCTTATTTAAATTGATTAGATGCTTGAGCACTCAGATATTTTCATATGCTCCCAATATTTAATAAAGAATCTTCCTCCCCCTTTTCCTATTGGGCTCTCCAATCTAATCTAAGGTCAAGTCACATTGGATATCAGGTTCTCTATTGAACTCCCTAGATAGGGTTCTTTTTACCTTTCCCTCATGGTACTTGTATGCCAACGGTCATTGAGGAATACTTAGGCTTAGAGGGTGTCCCTTCTATCTCACATAAAAACAATCAGAATTCAAACATACCAAATTTTACTGAAAAGGATCGACCCGATGCACCACTTGCAAGGGTTTGAGCTTTGTCACATTCTTAGGTTTCCATCTTACCGACTTTTAGTGGATGTTAAGCCAATGATTTCATTCAAACAATGTAATTAGTACTGGCCTTTTTTATTACCCCAATACATGTAATGGAATCTAGTACTATACCTTTTTGAGGCATGTATACACAAAGGGAATTTCAACTAAATTCTTGAAGAAAAAGAATTTTCTTCTTGATCCCGCTTACTAGATTTCTCGTTTGTTAATTTATCATCTTGGTAAGAGATATAAGGATATCTCGTGTTAAGGATGAATCAAATGAAAGTGAAGGAAGTTAAATTTCACACCGCTATAAAAGAGGGGAAAATAAAGGTCTTATACACCAAAAGTAAAAATGGGAAATCCCTTGATCAAGTTTTAAATGAGACTAAAGGTAAGGAGACCCCTCCCCCCTCTTTCTTAGAATTCATCCAAAGGAATTTGAAGGAAGATAAAAAAGCAATAAAAGAGAGAACATAGACTTCCTTCTTACGCCTCTCTTGCCCTTTCATTAATTAGGGGAATCCCTACTCGCAATTTTTGGATATCAAACAAACCTCCCTAGAAGGTAATTTTAATGTGGCTACTTTTCCCTCTTTTTAAATCAGTTTTTCAATAGCAAGGGTATTTTATAAGTTCACTTTTTCAAAAAGGCGTTATTCTTTCCCAGTCAACTGTAAAGTAGATGCAAAATTACCGTTATTAGTCTTTAAATCTTATCTTATAAAGGAAGAAACTTTCAGTTGAGTCAAAAATCTTGTAGCATAGGTTGGATTTTAGCCAAAAAATTCTAATTGATCTGCACATCCCTCTTTTCCAATAGAAAATGTTAGCCTTCATCCATGAGATTTAGGTATCACTACCAGTAATGGCTAATGCTATAATAGGAACAGAACTAATACTTATAACTTATACCTTTCTTGAAATGTTTCCAATTCCCAAAATACTAATTTACCCTAATGTATACATTTTCCAACTACTTTTGGTTAGCCTTCGTACACTGAAGGATGCCTCTTTTCTCTTTTTCGAAGTCTACAACAAACAAGTGGTAGAGGTAGGGTTTGAACCTACGGAGAACACATCAATTTCTTCAAAGAGATGATGGCTACAAAGAGATTACCACATGTAGACTACTTCACCGAATAGGCTAGGCCATGACTTTAACGAGTGCATGAGCAAAGGCGGATACAGAGGTTCCCCCTTTTTTTATCTCACATCATGAAATAAGTTTGCAGTTATTATTGTATCAACCAAAAAAGTTGCTAATTGATTTGTACGGTGCTTCTCTTTTGGTGTCACATTTTGATCTATACCATATCTAATAAAATCTAATCATATTTCTCATAGATCTATCCCAGTTTTAGGGTTAACCTAAAGAAAAATAGGTTAATTATATGATTTCAAAGTGTAATTTTGATGCCTAAGACGCATCTCATGGAGTTTTCTATTACTGAAAGGTATAGCAAGACGGGTCTTCCTAACATGAAAAAGTACCAAGACCAGAGAATAAAAAGGATAGGTCTTAATCTTCTCAAAATCTATTGGTCGATTCGAATTATAATTTTCAAGTAATCCATAACTATTTAGTTAAAACAAGAATTCATTTTGGTTGAACTGCCTAGTTTGATTTGTTTATTGGTTTATTGGTTTATTGTAAGGAATATTTTACTGCAAGATTCATCGAATTGAAATATAATTTCATTTCCCTTATATTTATTTCCTAGGCTGGCTTGGGGTCTTCATTCTTGAATTTTTCTCTCAAGCGAGTTGATTATTGATATGCTTGCTTCGCTAGCAACAATAGATGATCAAAAATTCAAGCAAGGATTTCCTGCATAAGGCACTAATATACCACTTCCATTTATTTGATTTGAGATTTATAAAAGTAAAAATAGTAGATTATCTCTTTTTCTAATAGATTAAAGAATCTAAAAATACATACGTTTTATGACCTCCCCCCCCTATGGCTTGCGGTAATGATTCCTCTAGCGTTATGACCTTTACCACAACGATGACATGCATGCGGTTTCCTTAAATTTGGTGGTTCGACCAAAAAAACATTAGAGCTCGAGGCCTCCGTTGGAAAAATCAGGGTTGTTGCCCTGTTGTGAAGACAACTAAATGTTATTGTTTTTTATTTCACTTGATATAGGCCTTCCATCATTAGCTAAAGAAGAGATACAAGGGGGAATCTTATTCCAATTGTCCAAAGTTACTCTTTCTTGATTAGGTACCATATTTCTCTTAATTCCTATTGTGCACTTACATACAAATCTATAGGTAGTTCATCTCCTTCTGAGGAAAATATCTGAAGTTTTCACTTAGAATTGGGGTGTAGTCAATACTCCCAAATAACATGAGAACTGATCTATGATTGATTTCGTAACAAATAAAATAAAGAGGAATTATATTTGTACCTCATAAAAAAGCTTTTTGTTTTGTCAAATGAACCATTGCCTTTCTTTTCATAGAATGAAATTATGTTCAACTAAGAAAATATGTCCTAGTTCCAAGTACAGTAGGATATAAAAGTGTATTTATATACAATGGAAATCCTCTATAATCCATGGACGACTTTTGGAGTTTATAAAAGAAAGAAAAGATAGGTCATCTTGGTTCAGAACGTCGTGAGGCAGTTCGGCCCATATACAGTGTGGGGGCTAGAGCATTGAGAGGAACTTTCCCTAGTACAAGACGACCGAGAAGGATGCACCTCTGGTGTATCATTTATCATGCCCATGGTAAAATCTGGGTATCCAAGTGTAGAGTGGATGAGTTTAATTAGTTGATTTATTAGTGAACAAGGAAAAATATTATCAAGACGCGTGAATGGTTGACCTTTAAAAAACAATGACTAATTAGTCTTACAATAAAAAAACTCGCATTTTATCTTTGTTACCTTTTCTCAGTAATGAGAAACAATTTGAGTGCACTTATAATGCTTAATTTACGAAGATCCTATTTGCTTCTTGAAGCAAAAAAGGGGCATTGGAATGGTCTTAGCTCCTGAATATTTAGACAATGAAAAGAAAAATGGAAAAAATAAGATTGAGACAGTTATGAATTCCATTCAGTTTCCTTTAACATGATCACTTTATTTTTTTATAGTATTGGTCTCGTTTAGAGTATCAGTCTATTCACTCAATTAATCCACACATGGAGTGTGTTTGGTATAGTAGTAGTCTGGTAGTTGAGACTTCACCCCTTCTTCTTGTAGATTATGTCGAGTGAATACAATCCAATGCAATCAAATAGAATCTAATTCTAATGAAAAATTCAAATTCTAAAATAAAATAGATAATATACAAAATCAGAAAATAAATATCACTAAAGGTGGGTAGGAGGGATCGCGGGGAGGCCCCTCTCTATGAACCCGGTTGGTTACTGAACATGAACCCTCACCTTGGTCTCTAGATAAGTCTTTCTAATATTAAAGAGCACCTTAAAACCATGAATAAGTTGGAGATGAGGGTGATGAGTTGGGATCCTCTCTTATTCTAACAAAGGAAAAAAAGAAAATAGAAAGAGGGGGAGAGGGAGAGGGATTCATTACCAATATTTAATTGGATCTCTAATTTTCTTCATTCCTTCCCATGATAATAATTATTTCCTAGTTTAAAAATGTCGAATCTCGTCTGAATCATCATTTGTCAAGACTCTTTGGCATAAGTTCCTTGGCTCGGACAGGGTATTTAGTCCTTCAACTTCCATTCACAAAACTGTTAAAAAACAAAAATAATCTTTATATCTCTATGGGAGGGGTACAATTTAGATATATGTCAAGGTTTCAGATTAAAATGAAATAAAATTTTGATCTGAATCCCATCTCTCAACCAGCTTTTTGGAAATTCTATTTATGATAATTTAACACTATTATCGATATATTTAATCTGCATGTCACTTCCATTCCTGCAAATCTTCAGATCATTCAGGAAGTTTTAAGGATAACATATGCCCAAGATATTATCAATGAAGGTTATATAATATTTTTTTCAAAGAATTGATTTAGTTATTAACATGTAACCTCTTGTTATTTTCACAAAAAGAATGTTATCCCATGCTTCTTCTATGAAATATTTACTCATGGGTGGGGCATGCTCTTCTATTATGGTTCATGGTTTCTCTTGTCTGTATGGTTCATCCATCCCTTAACATATGAATTGAAAACCCATCCTTAATGGAATGGTACCCAACCTACTCGTCTGCTTTCTTTTCTCTCTAATGCTAACTAGTATTAGGCTCATAACCACCACTGTAATCTTTGTCCTGAGTCTAATTCACCTTTAAGTGCCTATAGCCTATATCTAAATCATTCATTCCCATAGCAAAGCAGTACACTTGTCATATTCCTGGACTGGCAAAGACAACTCTCAATTTGATCAGGAGAGCCTAGAGATCTCTCTATCTTCCCCCAAATTGACCCTGCTTCACCTAAATTTTTATTTGAGCAAGTAAAAGTTTTGTCTTGGTCCGAGTAGGCATAGCATTTCTCTTCTGCATGTCCATAGAGTTTTGAGAAATCCAAACTTTTTTTCGATTTTTCCCCTTACTCTTTAATATCATCATAGTTTTTTTTGTTATCACTCTAGATTGTGCCAACGCTTAGATCCGACACTACCCAAGCTTTTTTAGTCCACCCCACCATTCCCCACTTTTTTGACTATTTCTAAGAAGTTTTTAGATATCAAACAGACCTCCTAGAAGGTAATTTTAATGTGGATGATTTCTCCTATTTTGCAATTAGTTTCACTACAGCACCCACTACTCTAGCTAATTGTCCACCCTTTCCAAGATTAAGCCTGAATCCATCCTTACAAAAGAATGTGGGATATCCTCTATAAGAGATAGTCCTTGTTGTTCACCTCTGCCTCCCGACGCTGCGAACCCCTACCGGGATCTTTTTCCTTTATTCTCTACAATACTGATCCCAAATTCTAGTTCATTGTACTGACCCTTTGTTTCTCTTAATTAGTCATGAACACTTGATGGAATTTTATCCCACGCTTTTTCTATATTTATTCGTTGTTTTTCCTTTCTCTTACTCTCCTCTCTTTTTTGCTTTTTTTTTTCATTTTCAACCATTCTTTCTTTCTCTTAGACGAGCATAAAGATCTACGACCTTTGTTTACAACCTCCAAAAAAGATAGCACCGATATGATCTCTAGCATATTCTTCTTTTTTCTCTCAAATAAAAACCTCATTGGCGCCAAACGTGAGGAAAAGATAGACGTTTGGTAGTTTATCCTCCAACTAGGATAAAAGATGCCATTGAAGTGGAAAACTTTATTGATTGGACACTTTATCCTATTTCTGGTTCAGGAAAGGGTCATCAATCCCATCCCACAGTAAAAACTTCAACAAGAAGACCCCCGTCGTCTAGTGGTTTAGGACATCTATCTTTCAAGGAGGAAATGGGGATTCAAATTCCCCTGGGGTTAGGTTACTACCACTAGTTTTAATTGATAAAGAAAAAGTCTCATTCTTATAGATCCGTACTAAGACTTTGTCATTCATAATTTTTTTTTTTGGATTAAATAACGAATTAAGGTTTTATTCATTGTTTATTTAAGGTGAAGATCTAGGGGAGGCTAATTCATTTGATGTAAATGGAAGGATATTCCCTATTAAAGAAGGCCCAAAACCCCAATTATGACATCCCTTCTTTCCACTTCACACCTCGGAACTCACCCTTCTTATAGAGATAAACACACTTTCATATCTTCTTAACTTGCTCAGTGGCACTACCATGCTTGAAAAACTTTCTATCTAACTGTCTAAAGCCTTCCCCCTTGGGAACCTAGCTTAGTTTCTCAATACTTCAAACTAGGGGGCTTTCATGAATCGAGCTCCTATCTATCACACACTATTGTCAATGTCTCTTGCAAACGAGATAGATGTTTTTTTTCCAACCATTCTTTTAGTCCCAAGCCCACTAAGTATCCCTCATTCCATCCCAGAGATTTTTACATATTATTTATCAAAATATACCACTATTGGTCCATTCTTCATCTAATTAGATAGATTAGATAAACCAACTATGTAGCATCTCTATCGAGAATTCAATATTGCATACGTCATTAGTATGATCCTTCGTATGAACTACCAATAAAAACAAACTTGCAAAATGGGTAGGTGAGAAATCATGGGAAGTGAACAGTGATAAGATACCCTGGTAGTCCATGTCGTAAACGATGAGTGTTCTCCCTTAGTCTATGTGGATCAGGGGCCCAGCTAATGCGTAAAACACTCCACCTGGAAGTATGGTCTCAAGACTGAAACTTTGAGGAATTGATGAGAGCCTAATACTGAAATAATTCTTCCTAAGAAGAATGTGCATGTTGTGGAAATTCTACCCAAAAGGTAATGGGTTACTCCTACATCATGTCCTTGTATAATGCTCAAAGCTCTCGATTGAATAGCAGGAGCAACTTTTAATTTATTATGAGACCAAATGATAGATTTAATAAGTTCTTATTAATTAAACACATTTATTCTTACTTATTCTGAGTCTTTGATAAATACTTCAACTCTTGAAATCAAGAAGTTACAATTGGTCAAATGATATGAAAGGGATTAATTACTAGTCTTCTTTGAAATGGGCCTATTTTTTTCTCAAAGTTTGACCAGTGAATTGAATGGGGATTCAAGTTTTTCATTTACTAAAGTAAAAAAAAATAGATAAATTGCACCATCACCTTACTTAACTAAAGTTTCAAAAAAAAGGAATTCAGAATCATCATAGGATGTGTTTCAAGTGAAGAAGAGAGATAGGACTTTCTAGGAATTGAATGAATAGGCTCAGAGGGTTTTTGATACTAAACGCATGTTAGGATAATCAACCGAGTTGTTTTAAGAAGCTGGGTATTCTTTTGTAGTATGGTAACAATAATATCTATGTTTTGTTGCATAATGGCTGTGATACAGGTAATATAGTCATCCAAGCTTTCATCAGTTGCAATTATTGTACCTGCTTAGAAAATTATCTAGAATATTTTCAGTTCCAAAAATATTCTTAGGATATCAAACGCATGTTAGGATAATCAACCACCCTTGGTCGTTGAGAAAACCCCAGTCGCCGGTCCTCGGTGTAGAGTAGCTTCCAAGGATTGAATCAAATACCTAAGGACATTTCCAATACCACTGCTCTCGAGTATCTGTTGTCCATCCCCAATCTTGCATCAGTAATTCACATAATTTTTTACATGCATGTGCGGGATTGGAATTGGAAAAGTAAGAAAATATGATTTTTTTTTCTATTCTCCTTTGAGAAAAGGAGGATTTTATTGGTTGGGTTCAATTAAAATGAAGGATTTTTTGTTTACTCTACTTACTTTCCTTTTCCTTATACATATATCAATTGCCTTGCCCTCTAAAAAGAATTGAAATTTAAACAAAAATATCTTATTCAACCATCTCTTTGTATACTTGAATCCAATATTTTTAATACCATCTAAGATTTATAATACTAATAAATCACCTAAAATCCTCATTTATTTTAATCTCTTTTTTGGAATTCAAAAAAATATGATGATATTGATCATGACCCTGATACGGAACTGGAACTGCTAACTAGGATGAATGGGCTAACAATGGATATAATGCCAAGAATAGATCAATTTTATATCATTTATACTTCCACATATTATGGGTAATGTAGGAGACATCTCGAATTATATGGATAAAGAAAGGGAAATGATTTGGAGATAGGTCAAATTGAAAAGAAAGATTACGAGCGAGTCAAGTGAGTATAGACATGCCAGAAGTGAGTTGCTTCTATTTGCAATGGGATTGGATATAAATGGGAAATCAATAGATCGTAGTAGTTTACGAACATCTTTAAATAACAAATGATACAATTTCACTTCACATCATTCCCTAAAAAAGGGGCTAAAGTGTCGTCCACTCTGTTTTGTCTTGAATACTTAGGAAAAGTAACTACATTGTGGTGGAGACTAAAGTCAATGGCACCTGATACATGATTAACTATTCTATTTTGATTTTCTATTTATTTAAAATTATTGAAATATAAGTTGGACCTCTTGTTATTAATGATACTATATCTTTTTTATTGCATGTCAAAAAATATAATTTTGACTTCATATTCTTGTCTTTGAAATAATATTATCATAGAAAGAAGAAAGAAAACAAGAAAGAAGAGAAATATTTAAACTTAAATCTCTTTTTTCTAATTTAAATAATGTAAAAATGGAATGTAAGTAGGTAATAAAGAACGGGATGTATTTTTTCTCTTTTTTTGGTACGAGGAACTTATCATGAATCTAGTGATTTCTGCTACTTTCATTATTGCTGTTGGATTTTCTTTAATCATATTGCATGCCTATCTTCAAGCAATTGGGGAAGACGCTGAATACATAGACGAGGCGGTCTTGGGAATGAAATTACATTTAGGACACATTTGGCATGGTGCTAGAACCACTTTCAAATATGTTTTGTTGGTATTGACCCAGATTTAGATGCTCAAGTCGAATTTGGAGGCTATTCACGGAATGTGAGAAGCAGATGATTAGTCATTTTGTTCTAAAAGAAATCAAAGAATTTCTTGGGAATCCTACAGGTTCCATTCATTCTTTTTTCTCTGATAGATGGTTAGAACTTCATCAAGGTTCAAATCCTACTGAGAGGTCTTTTCTTATAGAGAAGAAAGGAAATCTAGCAGGACAAAAGCTACCACACCATAATTCGACTGTTATTCCATTTTTAAATTATATTCTTTATTAAATAAGCCTGTTAGATCAAATGCCCAAGGTCGAATAGGATTTATCGGGCTTGATAAATAGGTTTATTTTCCATGGATAGAAAATACCTATGCTTCAGCACCTATTTCAACGAATCCTAATGCAACAGCAAGCACAACTTTAACTTAGGGGTGATGATTTAGTGGCAATGGGTGTCAAGGTGGTATTGTTTCCTACTTAGATGGCCAGTAGGGTATTCAGTATAGCAACTCTAGTTCGTTTGTACTACGTATTTCCGTTGGACTGGGCACATGTCAGCTATAGTAAGTATAGTTCTAAAAGTGACTTCAGTTCGCTAGTTCAGGCTCCCTCTGAGGTTTGATATGCCAACCAACCTTTTCGACTGCAGTCCTCAAAAGATTGAATGAACACTAAAGGGGGGAAATGATAGAAATTGTTCCTATGGCATCTTCTGTCTTCGCACTTTCTACAAACCACCTAATATAGCACATCTTATAGGGCGTACTTCATCAAGTAAAATCTTTGATAACGCTCGTATGGAATGTACCTAGCATTAAACTACTCAATTAGGTATGAAAGTTAATACAAAATCGTGTATATTGAAAGAAATACTTTTATATATTCTTGGTTTTAAAGAAGCAGGCTAGAAAGATGTCAGTTGCTAATACTCTCTCTATTTGTGCATCAACTTCGAAGAATATATCAATTTATAATAAAGAAATGATAGTAGCTCTATATTTTACAGGCTTTATCATATTCAGTCAGAAGAATGTGTTAAAAATCAGTGATATTTACTCTTCCTTCTCGATACATATGGAACTACTATCAATGGTTTACTCAATTACTTCTTGGAAATGCTAAAATAAATTTAGATGATTTTTTTAATATGCATAAATCTGTTGTTTTTCCTTCACTAGTTTTATTATTTCAATAGATATCAAGATTCATATTGGAAATCAAAATTATTGTAATTCAAACTATATATTTAAATTGCATAAGAAAAATAATGAAATGGTTGTTTTATTTCCAACCCGTCTCTTTCTTTCAATTGGATGACATGTGTGAATCTCTCTCAGATCCTCACCTTCATGACCCCCTAACAGAGGAAATACTGATGTCATGGTTAGAGATAAAATCTAGAATCTCCGGTAAAGCATCTAAGATCAGATAATTGTGCAGATGAAAGAGTGGGACGGACCTTATTCTTAGGGGTCAAATTCCTAATAGGTTTTATTCATCTCTCTCCTATTATTTTTTTGGATATTAGGAGCGTTTAAAAAGTAAGATTGATTCTATTAGATGGAAAGAAATTTTTCCTGGTTCTACCTATACTTCTCTGGATTTTATATACTCATACTCAAGAGTTATTGACTATGATGTTTTACATTAGCATTTACAAGTAGTCGAGCAATATGCTTATAATATTGATTCTGAGTGGATACACTTCTTGATAATGGAAGTGGTACAATCAATGAGGGATGGTCAATAAAGTTTACAAGTCATTTTTTGATGTAGTTGAAGCAAAAGAGGGAAGATTTTGTGAGACTCTTCTTTGCAAGTCAATTATTCAGGACGTTCTATTGTTGTCAACTGGACAAACTTCTAGGGAAGAAAATTTCTAAAGTAACATCAGCTGGTCAAGGAAAGCTCAAGTTATGAAATTGTGACACCGTATTCCACATGGTTTAGTTGACTTCGATTAGACAAGAGTGCCCCAGAGAGGAATGTACCGACTAATACAATATCATTAACCATACTGAAACTTAAAAAGTCATTTTTTGGAAGGTTGAATAAATTTCCCGACTTTAATAAAATATTTTAATCGACTTTTATCCTTTTAATTGACAAAGACCCAGTCTATGATAAATGGAAGATTCATTAAACTGTGAAATGTTACCCTTCCATAATCTGATGTGCTACCAATGCCAATAAATTTTATTCCATCCAATAGTATTTAATATCCAAAAATCTTCCAAATAAAATGAGTCCCATGCCGAAATATCATAAGTACCGCTTTGTTCTAGGACATCGCACGCTTCGCTTAATATAACTGAAATCCTTTTTATCTAGCATTAAATTAGAACTATGTGCATATAAATCTAGTATTTTTGGATTTTTTATTTTTTTTTATTTTTTTTAAAGTTCAACTAATTTCATTTCTATAGAACAGTCGATTAGCAGGATTTTCTTTCTATACCTACTGATATGATGATAATTTAGAAGTTTTTTTGCAAAGAAGAAGGGCCTTGTTCCTATGGGTTCATGTGCTAAGGATCTACTAAAAACTCTTTTTAAATAAAAAGTGTTTAGGTGCATTAATCATGCCTTGAAGGAGGCAAGTAATGGAGTAGGAGAGTAAATATGGAAGGGAATAGATAAGTAAAGAGAAGGTGACACCATCTATAACAAAGGAAGGAATGAGAAGAAATCCATCATAAAATAAAGTTGGTTTTGTGGTTTTATTGATTAGTACACCTTCGTTGCTGGTAAGGCCGAAACTATGGTTGTCCATCGCTAGTTTCCTAGCAGATAAGATATTTGAGACTGACTAGCCTGCTGGGTTAGTTTGGCTATTTTTATCTATTGAAAAGGAGTTAGATGTGCCAGTTTCCTTCTTCTAGGAAATGAATTTGTAATGACCCTCTTGGTCACTTATGATAAATACATAATGTTTTGCATTTTAGAGAATTTCGGTAATTTCCCAAGTCATTTATGACTTGCTGGGACCGACAGTTCGGATCCCTGGTGACTCAGTTGAGAAATATCTCAAATTCCCTATTTTAGAGACTAAAATTGAGTACTCGTTAACCAGAGTCAACTTTTCTTCAAGACAATCTCGAAATTTAATTTTGACAGTTCCGTTAGCTCCAAAATACCAAACAAAGTCAAGATTGTGTTTTGGAGGTTTCATTTGCAAGTTAGGCGAGATTATGGATTTTAGTTAAGTTTATAACCTAAGAGAAGCTTGAGTGGTAATTTGATGTTTGGAGTGTCTGATTGGAATTCTGATAATTCCACAGCTATAGAATGGTAAATTTAGGCTAGGTGAGGTGGTGGTATAATTTTTGGAATTGTCGTTGCAATTTCGAGGTGTTGGTGGAGAAATGCATTTTTGGCTATCTTGGGTTTGAGGGGTCATTTTTCATAAACGACCTTGGATTTAAGTTTTGTTGAATTCATTGAGTCCAAAATGTTGTTTTCATGTTTTCTGCATAATTATTCTGTCTAAATTGGACGCCATTTGATTCCCAAAGCCCCGGTTTGATATTCTGAAAAATTCCAACAGCAACATGCAACTTGTGCAGGTGCAGGCAATTAGCGCGATCGCGGTAGCACCAACGCGATCGTAATGAACAAGTTTTTCCTCCTATATGATCATGCTTATATCACGTAATCACAGTACATACTGAAATTCCTATTTACACAATCGTATCCAGCTTACACGATTGCGATAAATGTATATGAGTTCCTTGAGTGTGATTACACCCATATAGTGCGATCGCGGCATGCCGCGCCTGGCAGTATATAATTTTCTACACAGTTTCTCTTTATTATTTTGGTAACAGTAAATCATTTCACTCTGTTCTTGAGCGAAAATAAACCCCCCAAACTTAGCATAAATACATCGTTAGCCTCGTATTAACATATAGAATTCATTGACGTAAGTTTCAGATCATTCAGAGATCATTTGATATCAGTCGGAGTACTATTTGTGATTTTGCAAAGCTTTATTGTCGGACGACAGGTAGGCTCCGTGGGGCTATCTCAGGGTTTATAGATTTGATAATTGTACTAAATAGCATCCTTGGGTTGGATAGCTAGGTCGTGTAGCACCCCAGTACCGTTCTTTCGTCGATTCTATATTGATATTGATATGTTGGCACCCGAGTGATATGGGGCCTGATACTTAGCGATTGATTATAGATACCTGTGCAGGGCATAGGGTATTTATAATTCATGTTACATGTGCTATATGTGTTGTTGATATGTTGTGCATTTATGACATGAAGAGACTGAGCCAAAGCCTCCGATGAGAGTGCATTTGGGATGTGTAGTATCACCTTCTTATTTTGAGCATTGATGGCTAGTGGATAAATGAATGATAAAGATCCATAGTGGATGATTTGATGATAGAGTTTCATGGCAGTATAAAGTTCTAAATAAGAACACAATAATAATAATATAAGTAAATATTTGGAGGCATTATTTGTATCGGTTCAGTGTAAGCTCTTCACTGACTATCGCAATTCTTTAGTATATTATGAATCAAAGAGAGTTGAATTCCAGAAAACATAGGTGGATCGAACTACTGAAATACTACGACATTTCCATTCTATGTCACCTAGGAAAGGCGAACGTAGTGGCAAATGCCTTTAGTCGGAAGACGGCCAGTATGGGTAGCCTAGCAGCCTTGTTAGTTTTCGAGAGGCCATTAGCGGTAGAAGTCCAGTCCTTGGCTAACCGGTTGGTTAAGATTAATCTTTTAGATCCCAGGCGTGTATTGGCTCGTGTTAAGGCCAGGTCTTCATTGTTAGATCAGATCCAGCAGCGACAATTTGAGGATCAGAGTTTGGTTGCTCTTCTTGATCAGGCTTTATTAGGAGAAGCCGATAGGGCTTCTATTGACGCAGATGGTACTCTTCGGTATGATTTTCATACTTGTGTACCTCAGGTTGGTGAATTGAGGCAGTTGATCTTGCGTGAGGCTCACAGTTTCAGGTATTTGATTCATCCTGGTGCATCCAAGATGTATCGTGACCTAAGACAGTTGTATTGGTAGAGTGGGATGAAGAAAAATATTATTGAGTATGTTTCTAAATGTTTAAAATGTCAACAGGTTAAATATGAGCATCAGAGACTGGCTGATTTGATACAAAGACTTCCGATCCCGGCTTGGAAATGGAAGCGGGTGACTATGTTCTTTGTTTCTAGGTTGGCACGTACTAGCAGAGGTCTTGATACGGTTTGGGTCATTGTAGACTGGGTGACCAAGTTAGCGTACTTTATTCCTACTCATTCCTCTTATAATACTAAGCGTTTGGCTTAAATCTACATTCGTGAGGTGGTTAGATTACATGGTGTTCCTGTATCTATTATTTCTGACAGAGGCACCCAGTTCACTTCACAGTTTTAGCGGGCATTTTAGCGAGGTTTGGGTACCGAGATGCATCTGAGCACAACTTTTCATTAGCATACTAATGGACAGTCTGAGTGGACTATCCAGGTTTTGGAGGATATATTGAGAGCTTGCGTGATAGATTTTGGTGTTGCTTGGGATCAGCACCTACCGTTGGAGGAGTTCGGTTATAATAATAATTATCACTCCAACATTGAGATGAGCCATTTGAAGTATTGTATGGTAGGTGGCGTAGATCACCTGTTGGTTGGTTTGATAGTTTTGAGGGGCAAAAGTCCAGTCTACAAACTTATTGCGTGATTTGTTGGATCAGGTTCGATTGATTCAGTATAGGCTGAGAGCAGCCCAAAGTAGACAAAAGAGCTATGCGGACTGTACGCTTTGTGCCTTGGAGTTTGAAGTTGGTGATAAGGTGTTCTTGTGAATATCACCTATGCGTGGTGTGATAAGGTTTGGTCAGCATGGAAAAGTCCAAGGTATATTGGGCCATATGAGATTTTGGAGAGGGTTGGTGATGTTGCCTATAGGTTGGTACTACCTCCTATGTTGTCAGCTGTACATCCGATATTCCATGTTTTTATGTAACGGTGGTATATGCCCGATGATTCTAGCATTAATGAGTCTGAAACAGATTCTTAGATGCATTTCGCAGAAGGTTGTGAAGTGGTAGTCATGGATTATTGTGTATTTTGTGCAAGGTATCCTGAGAGCTATTTCTTCACATTTCAACATGATGATGGAGCCCTATTGATTGTTCAATCTACCACTGTTGACGAAAACTCTCAAACAAACCCTCACAACTATGTATTTAATGATGAGATAACCCTTTTGCAAATGATGATAGGCACATTTATTGTAAGCATATTTTTAAAGACATGGATATCCTTCCATCCAATCTGTACTTATCATCTTTGTAGCCTTCAATACCTCAAAAAGATCAGAATAGAACACAATTCTGGTATGTCTGTTGTGATGGTAATGGGTGGCTGATGTGATCCAATTACTCCCTTGTCTAACCCTTAATGGCATAATGGCTAACTTTTTAAGTCTAGCTCAATTAATGGTGGGGATAGGTGCAAATCTAAAATTCTCTCCAATAGACTCTATGTCTTGACCTTTTTTTGATGAGATTTTTATTGCCTAGTTGTGCACATCTTCTTCAACTTGCCTGAGCCTTTTTTGTACCTTCATTACTCGAAAATCAACAACGACCATTTCTTCCTAAATAGTAGTCATTTGACTATTCATCTCCCATACTCAAACTATTGCAGCTTGCCTGATCATCTCCGTTTCTTCAATATTCTTCCTAACTTCTTTAATTTTCCGGTCGAGTTCCTCTCTTTTCTGTTTGGTTGATCGTTTAATGTCTATTCCGAGTAGGGGTGGGCATAATTTGATTAAAACCGATACACCGAACCGAATTTTTTTAAATTTCGGGTTCGGTTTCCAGTTTTTTAAAGTGGGTTCGATTTATATTTTTTCAAATTTTGGTTTTTGGTTTCGGTTTTCGATTTTTGATGTATAAAAATTTGGTTAACCGAAAAACGAAATATATTGGGCCTATAATCTGTTACCCAGGCCCAATCTCAATATCTTCACACTATATATTTAATATTGGGCCAAATTATATCTATCAAGTTTCAG
>JBDJHY010000094.1:11972807-11982896 GCA_039654485.1 Withania somnifera
ATCAACAGACCTGAAATCAAAAGAAATGGCATAAACAAAAGAATAACTTCGGCCCCGATATATGAGGACTCACCAAGATGCTCTGCTAAAATAGGCTACTGACCTCCAGGAAGGATAGGAGAACATGTATCTGCAATATTACAATAGGACGGAACTAAAATGGGGTCAGTACATAAAGTATACTGGTATGGGATTCTATGTATAAAAATTTGATAAATATCAATGCATAAAGATAATGATGAGCGAGGCTAGAAATCATGGTGGTCTAAAAATTTGTACAATGACCCAAGATGCCATTATAAACTGAAAAGTATAAGTCTTATCTCAAGTTTCAAAATAAGCAAATCATATCTTAAATGGGGTCAAATCACCTATTTAGTTCTAAAATTCTTAAATCATGAAGTGAGAGTTTCTAATAACCAACAAAAACTACAATATAAGCAATATAAAGTCCGATGTCTTAAACCCACATCGAATAAAGTCCAGAGTTCTATAACTCACAGTGGCAAAAGGTTCGACCTACCTTTTCACTGTTAGAACTAGTCATAAAATTTCAGGGAATGTTCCTTTAATTAATCTTGTAATAATCCTATGCTAGCTACACATTTCTGGACTAAGTTTCAACCACTTTAATGGGTTGAGTTAATTCTTTTGGTGATATAGTCCTCCCAAAATATGCAGAATGCTCACATTCTTAAAAGACCTTATAAAGGGACATATCTAGATACCCGCAGCTTAAACATAATTGAGCCAGAGCTCTTAGTTTCTTATTTTATTTATCATGCTTTGTGAACTCTTGCTAAGTTCATGCAATGTGGGTAAATCAAATTCATAGAGGTTCCAATACTAGTTCATGAATTTTCTTGAAATAAAGCCACAACCCTATTGAGAATCATGATAATTTAGTTGCATATTCTAATTGAGTATAGTTCATGTAAAACATATGTAAATCATATTATAAATTTTAAAACACATAAACGTTGAACAATTCAACATGCAAAGATAGTTTTTATTGAGATTCATAAATAAGGAATTTTGAGCCCTAGATCGAGAAATTGTATATTTGCGCAAAAATTTAAAGTTTTGTGTATAAGAGCAGAAAGGACCCTTATTAAATACCCTAATACTTAGTGTGGAAGATAATCCTTGAGTGGAACCTTGGAGAGTTTTAAGGATTCTCAATCCTAAGTTGAAACATTGTATGCAAGTGCTTCAGATAATTTCTTTCCTGCTCTTGTCTGATTGTGTTGTGACTTAGGCGTTTAGAATTAATTAAGTATGGGGACTTAGGGGTAGAATAGGAAGTACATAAATTCTCACGTAATCTAACATTTTAATAGACCTCAAAGCGACTTGGTTTGAATAGGAATTAGTAGAGATAATATCGAAAATAACCTTGCAAAAATGAAAAAAATTATACAGAAAATAGACTTGGGCATGTTACCCACCGTGTCATGGTGGCCCATGCACCAAGATCTTCAGCTTTACATGGTTGTGTGTCCACCCTCGGTATCTTTCTCTCGGCACATTTTTCTCAACGTGACACGTTTGCTATTACGGTGCTTTACCAAAGTGGTCACAACTCTTTGCTTCGAACTCGAATTGACGAGAGGTTTGTTGCGTTGGAAATTAGACTCAGAGACGTTTCCATTGATAGATTATGGGACACATTACTCTTTGTAGATTTGGAGATATTATGATTTGAATCTGACCCATGCATAGAACTATACAAAAACTACGACGGTAGAAAAAATTTATACTTAACTTTGCGCTAGGAGTTTCTTATGACCTTTAATCATATCAGACACTATTCCCACACTTTCGAGTTGATTTTATAATCTAGGAACAAGTGATAACCCACAAGATTTTAGTCTAACCACATACATAAAATGATTTAAATTCTAGCTCAAATTTTTTAGAGTGTTACAATTTAGTTGAGCATATTGTTGTAGTTACTTTCCTACGTATTCAGTACATTCAATATACTGATGAATATTTGTGTGTGGATGCTTTTACCATGCAGATTCGGCTGGCCATCTATACGTACTTGATTGATTTGCAGACCTGTTTTAGAGCAGCTTTTGGTGAGCCCTCATGATTCGAAATCCAGTTTCTTGGAGTACTCTTTATTTTAGTAGAGTTTGGGACTTTGTTGACTTTTGATAAAATTAGCTACGTACTTGTCTTACCAGCTTGTTTTATTCAGCTTTATTAATGGCTTCCAAACGAATGTAATAGAGTTGAAATTTATTTTCAGTATTTCTTTCATTGATGTTATTACTTGATTCTCGTAAGAGCCTCACTTTATTTCTTATCTTGTTTTCACTGAGTGTATGAGTGAGTAGTTATATGTCATATTAAAAAATTCTTCTAGGTCCATTTGGTGGCTTTAGTTGCCTTGTCGCGTCCAGGGATGAACTCGGGGCATTGACATTTTGGCGCACTTGATGACTTCAGATGCTTTATTGCGTTCAGGGACTGAACTCGGGACATGACATTTTCGCAGAAACAACCCGTACATGGTCAACATCCACTGGGACATCATCATAGTTCTTTTCTGATTATCACACTAGTTCTCCAAATCATACAAGTGTCTGTCTTCAAATCATTACCACATGAAGGCCAAGTTACACTAGGCTAACCCAAACTATTTCTTGTACTGTACATAAGTCTAACCCAAATTTTTAAATAACTTTTCATTCTAAAAATCACAATCGCGATACATACTGAAGATGAAGTTTAAAAATAAAAAGGATAAAAAAATCAAGAGATTCTTTTATTTATTTATGAAAGAGTTGGAAAGATTTTTTTTTTTTACTTTTACCTGACACGAAGAAATTATAAATTTTCATGGAAATTTAGATTTGTTGAATGACTAATAAAGGAGATAGCCTTAAAGAGAATAATTGATAGATAGCCTTAAAGAGAATAATTGATAGTATTGGCACAACTACTTTCTTAGGTAAGATAGTGGTGATACTTTTGTGGTTGAACTTTTTGGAGAGGAGGAGAGAAGAAGGGAAAGAACAAGAAGTTACATAGATAAAAGAAGATTTGGACTATTTAAAATAAATTAGATTAAATTAAATATAAATAATTTGATGACCGGACATTTTACATAATTTTTTCTGAATAATATACTACGTAGGTGGTGCAGAAATTGATTCAACTAATAAATTTAGTCAAAAAAAAAATTAATTTATTGTTATTAGACTATTGCCTTAACGATTTTTAATGACTTTATAAAAAAAATTGTCTGGTTATTGATTTGGTTTTGATTTTCTAATATTGAGTTATCGATACCATAACTCAATCAAAAACTCAATAGGATGATACTGAATGCCTAAAATATTATTCTACCCCTAAATATATATTATAAATTTATATTTTATAAATTACTGAATTAACCTTTAAAATATAAAAAAAATCTTCACTGTCTATACCTAAAGTCCTTACTATTCCATCCCGCTTTATTTGATGCATATCATGATATTGACATTTGACATTTTTTCTTGTTTCTTTCCTTGCATATCAAGAACATTATATATATATGATATTGACATTGACACTTTTCTTATTCTTTTAAAATGCGATAATTCTATTTATTTCAAATGCTTGTATATTTTCTTATTTCAAATGCTTGTATATTTTCTTATTAGTTAAACAGAAATCAAACAGTTAAAGACCGAAATTAATAAATCGATAATAAATATCTTAATATCAATTTAGCTTTTCTAAAAATAAAAAAAATAATAAATTAAATTAATAACATAAAAACAAACCGATACTCACTCGTGACTACAAGATCGAATGTATGGGAAGCTTTCGCAAGTAGGGAACTACTAGTTTATAATAATCGAAAAGTCGATATTAAAAAAAAAAAAAAAGGGGAGGGGGGGGGGGGGGGAGAGAAGGGTTTGATCATTTATAACTTTCATATAACCTTGTAAGCAGAGATTCCACATAACAACTTAAGGAGCCAATAGCAAGAAACGAGAAGAGTAACAAAATTAGACTTCCACCCAACCCAGAAACATGGTCACCAAACCAAAACTATGTACAAGAGGACATATTTTTTATAATTAAACCCAATTTCAGAAACGTTACTAGATCTAATTCCTCCAGCTTCTCTCTGAAGCACCGCCACCTCTTGAGTAGCGAGACCCACCATCACCATAACCTCGGTCACGGCCACCTCCATAACCACCATCACGGCGGCCACCTCCACCACCACTTCGTCTGCCACCTCCGTAACCACCACCACCACCACCGCTTCCGCGTGACTGAGCTTCATTAACAGTGATATTACGACCATCAAGGTTCTGGCCATTCATTCCTTCAATTGCATCCCTCATGGATTTCTCATCCATGAAGGTAACAAAACCAAATCCTCTTGATCTACCAGTCTCACGATCGTTGATAATCTGAAACCACATCGGTAAAAAGGATCAGTTTCGAAGGTTTAAGAATGCATGGAACATGGTGTACATAAATAATACTCCACTGGTCACACAAATAAAATATTACTAACAATTTTAAAAAAATAGTTCAAATATTATTTAAAGCATTTGGACTCAATAAGAAAAGAAAGGAAACATAAAAAGGATCAATCATCAACATACCGTTTAAGGGAACGGAATAAGGTAAGAGTAACAGAGGAATCAAGTAAACAAGAGAGACAGAGAGTAACAGTAACAGTAAGAGAGAGATCAATGAGAGTAGCAGAAGGTCATCAACGAAGCCAAAAGAAAAGGGGCTCGGATCCGATCTCTGCTCTGCAACAAACGGACCTTCGAGTCGATCACTTGGCCGTAGAGAGAAAAAGCTTCTCCTAGGGCTCTATCGTTGGTAGCCCATGCGAGCCCACCCACGAAGCACCTGTGTTCAACCTCAGCTGCCATTATGTTTCAATGTAAGAGAACGAATAGAAGAGAAGATGTGCATTTTGTCTACAAAACGCTGGCTTTTATAGGCGGAGGAGACGAGGTTTTGCTTTGGCGGTTAATTTTAGCTCACCAAAAGCGATAGTTACCGGTTGCGACGCTAGTGGACAACCACTAGTGGCTAACTATCCGGTGACTAACGCTTGAGAGATATGTTTTAGGACTTGTTTGATCACACACTGTTAACAGACTAATGTTTTACTAATTGAATAATAGTAAGAATATTTATCCAAATATTTGTTATTTTTTAAAATTAATTATTATCTTTTACTCTTACTTTAACAAATGTACATAAAAACTATGTAGTGAAAATCAATTAATATTAATTGAAATCAAATACTAAATAAAACTAATTTAAATTATTTTCTGAGGAATATAAAAAAAAAGTGTTTATCTTAGTCATGTGTACAATTTTAGGAGATTTTTTTAATAAAAGAATTCTACAAAGGCAATAAAAGAAAAAAGTTAACTGCTAAAAAAAATGAAAAGAATAATTAATTATTTTTAAATTTAAAAACTGAATGCTAAAATATACAAAATTTTAAAGCAGGGAGAAAGCATCAGAGTCGGCCAATTGTGCATCACGCGAGTACGAATATTAGTATCAAGTTGAAGTAAAATGGATCGAAGGTAGTAAATGAAAATTGCTATACAATTGATTATTATGTATGTTATAAATGATAGACTCAAATAAACATATATCAAGTTATAGTCAATTTCTATTAAAATTGTGTCTATTTATTAAGCTAAAATAGAAGTCTATTTTTTGGGAAAAAAAGTTAGGCAAATTTTTCTCTATGGGTTCTCTTCCTTGGAAATCATCCATCACAAGAATAACAACTCTTATCTCTTCTTTTCAAAATATTGTTCTTATTTTACTTTATTATTTTATAACACATTACGAGACTCTACCATTTTCAAAATTTAAAGGCTAAGATATGAATAATTCTCAAAGTATGTTATCCAATTATAAAATATTTACTTGATTGATTATGCTACAGCACATACAATATTTAAAGATGAGAAATTTGTTTCTCATTTACTTATGAGCAAGATAAATGTTAATATAATTGTTGGTACTAGAAATTTAATTGAAGGCTTGGTAACGCTATCATAATTTTGTCCGAGGAAACTAAACCCGTTATAAATAATGCCATATTTTTTTCTAAGTCTCAGAGAAACTTGTTGTGTTTTATAACTATCTGTCAAAATGGATATCATATAAAGACATCGGATGAGATGAATTTTAAATATTTTGGTATTACCAAGAATGTCTCTGGTGTGTTATAGAAAAAAATTCTACTTATCTTCTGATTCGTATCGGACAAAAATTAGTGCAATTGATGCACATTCTCTAGTAAATCAAAACTTTACTAATTCTAATATTCTTGAACTGTGGCACGATCGATTGGGACATCTTAGATCAACAATGATGAGATGAATAATAGAAAATTCAATTGGGCGACCATTAAAGAACTTGAAGATTCTTTTAAATGGTGAATTTTCTTATACTGCTTGTTATCAAGAAAAATGAATTGTTAGACCATCACCAACAAAGGTTGAATTTGAGTCTCATGCATTCTTAAGACCTATACATGAGGATATTTGTGGACATATTCACCCACCTAGTGGATCATTTAGATACTTTATGGTCCTAATAGACGTTTTTTCTAGATGGTCTCATGTGTGTCGTATATTATCTCGCAATTTGGCATTTGTAAAATTTTTGGCATAAATAATACGATTGTTGGGCTCAGTTTCCTGATAATTAAATCAAGTCTATTCCCCTTAATAATGCTGCACAATTTTTATCCCAAATATTTAATAATTATTTCTTATCAGTTGGGATAAAATTTGAACATCCTTTAGCTCATGTTCACAATCAAAACGGCCTTGTTGAGTCATTAATTCAACGTCTACAATTAGTAAGATCATTGCTTATGAAAACTAAGCGTTTTATCGTTTTGATGAGATATTTTTCTAAAAATTAGGGGAAGAAAATAGTGAAATCAATTGTGATTAAATCTATCATCATCTCATCTTAACCCGCGTACTTTTATTTGTGAGCAAGAGATTCAAAACATTATTCATCTGCAGAAAATTGCAAATTAAATGTCAAAAGTATTTATTGATTTGAAATGAATTATTAAATCATACATTACTGCAGAAAATGCTCCAATTTGAGTTGATGTCCTTATAAGACTATGCATTAGTGTCATAGTTAATGAGTTTAAAGCATGCTTGAAGCGCGGTAGACCATCTTCAAGGCTAGAAATCCTTAAAAAATTAAATTAAATGGTCAATATGACACTATGAAAAGATTTCACATGGAAGTTCAAGATTTGAGCAACTTTGATATCTTTGAAGGAATCAATGAATTTGAGACTAAAATAAGAAGTTGTCCATAATTTAAGTGACTTTAAAATTAATTTGAATTGATTAAAGATAGTGATGGATTATGAATTTGCATATAATGTTGCAACAAATATCGTACAAGATTGTGAGAATCTTAAATCTCAGCCTGTTGTAGGATGTCGATAAAGAAATAATTGGCGAAAATAGCAAGAAGCAATTCAATCAGAATTGAATTTACTTGCCTAGCATGAAGTTTTTGGACCTATAATCACAACATCTAATGATATCAAACGTGTTTGCTATAGATGGATCTTAATGCAAAAAATAAATGAGAAAAATGAAATACAAAGATACAAGACACGCTTTGTTGCACAAGGATCTTCGCAAAGGCCTGGTATCGACCATGAAGAGACATACTCACTATTTATGGATGCAATAATATTGCGTTATCTCATTAGTTTCACTTTTCATGAGAGATTCGAGATGCATTTGATGGATGTAGTTACAACCTTTATATATGAGTCACTTGATAATGAGATATACATGAGAATGTCTGAATGATTTAAGACGTCTAAAGCCTATAGTTCAAAACTCAGAAAATGTATTCAATTAGATAGCAAAGATCTTTGTATGGTCTTAAGCAATCTGGTTGCATGTGATATAAGTGCCTTAGTGAGTACTTATCAAAGAAGGTTATATAAATGACTTTATTTGTCCATGTGTTTTTATAAAGAAAATAACATCAGAGTTTGACTAGTTATTTATATTGATATATTAACCTTATTGGAACTCCAACAAAGACAATTGATTATTTAAAGAAGCAATTTTAGAAGAAAGATCTTAGAAAGAAAAAGTTATGTCTTGATTTGAAAATTGAGCATTTGGCAAACGACATCTTTGTACATCAATATGTTACACTGAAAAGGTGTTAAAATTCTTTACGTAGATAAAGTACATATATTAAGTACTTCAATGATTACTCGATCACTTGATGTGAATAAGGACCTATTTCGACCTCAAGAAAAGAATGAGAAAAATCTTGGTCCTGAAATGCCATATCTTAGTATGATGGTGCACTAATATTATCTTGTTAATACTACAAGGTGTGGCATAACATTCTTAGTTAATTTGTTAGCAAGATATAGTTCTACTCCTAAAAAGAAGCATCTAAATGGAATTAAACATATATTACGGTACCTAAAAGAGAATATAATACAGACTTATTTTATACTAACAATTGCAGTCCTGGTCTTGTTGGCTATACTGATACAGAGTATTTATCTGATCCACACAAGGCTTGATCACGAATAAACTATGTGTTCACATGTAAAGGTGCTGTCATATCTTGACGATATACAAAGCAGTCCATTGTGGCTATTTCATCAAATCATGCTAAAATAATAGTAATTCATGAAGCAATCGGAGAGTATGTGTGGCTACGGTCAATGATACATCTTATTGAGATAAATATGGTTTGAAGTGTGACAAAATACCCAAAGTCTTATATGAAATAATGCAACATGCATAGCACAATTAAACGGAAGACTAATAAAAGGAGTTAGGATAAAGTACATTTCTCAAAAGTTGTTCTATACACATGATTATTGAGAGAATGGTAATTACAACCTGCAATAAATTCCTTCGAGTGATAATATAATTAATTTGTCCATAAAGTTCCTATCAACTGCAATAATGCACAAGATATGAATGCAAAAAGTCAATTCTTTGAATTGATGTACTCATTGGAGGAGTCAACAAGCGATGTACTCTTTTTTCTTATAAGGTTTTGTCCCATTGATTTTTTCTTGTAAGGTTTTTAATCAGGTAGCCTAAATGTGCATTATTAGATATGTATACTCTTTTTTCTTCACTAGATTTTTTTTTCATTGAATTTTTTTTAAGATTTTCACAAGTCACATTATTTATAGATTAGGCATTCAAAGGGTAATGTTGTAAATGATATACTCAAATTATATGGCTATCAAGTTATGGTGAATGTATATCAAGTCATTGTGACTATCTATCAAGTTAAGATAAAGGTCTATCCATTGGAAAAAATTTAGGCAAATCTTTTACTATAAATAGAGGGATTCTTTTCATTAATAATAATAACCTCCTTTTTTCTCTCTTCTCCCAAAAAAAAAAATATTTTTTTTTACTTTATTATTTCATAACAATGTAAAAATTGTTATGCTAGTAATCCATTTTAAGGGCATCTTTGTCCTAAATATATTATTGGCGAATTGTTGAAGTCTCTTAATACAAGGTCTCAGATATAAATTTTTGAGTATGGAGAAATCTTTAAAAGGAAGCATTGCCTTCGAATAGGTCTTAATCGGTGCAAATTTAAATTGAACGAGCTTTAATGCGGACATCAAAATTTAAATAAAAAAGTAAAAAAAATTAATAAGATAAGTTCATTACTACAACTCAAGTGTTAATAGTAAGTCGAAATCCACAAGTATCTATTTTTGGGTTGTCATTTAATTAATATTCATTTTATATTTTTCGTATAGGTTTATTATTTGGGGAATGATTTAAATTTACGCAATTGATGTTAAAATTTGAGTATTGAGTGCAAAAATTATATTAAATTTTAGTTAATGTGAGTTATTCAAGATATACTGTCTCACCTGGTTTACTATACCAAACTCATTTCAGACCCAACATAACGATTTTAGCTAACTTAGCCCCGAAATAGCGAAATTGGATTATAATTGGTGTAATGACCTTCAAGGTCCTTTTTTTTCTACACACTTTAACTGTTTTATCCTTTTCATAGATGTATTAC
>JBDJHY010000094.1:11987065-11999558 GCA_039654485.1 Withania somnifera
AAGTTATTGATTTTATTATAAAGGAATAATTTCAAATATGTACAATAAACCAATTAGTTTGCACAAAATAGTCATGATTTTTTTACAAAAAAAAAGTTGCAATACATTAGCCGCATGTTTATGTCGTGTATATGTAATGTATCTATGTACAAAATTTATTTAATATATCTTTATTGTATAAATGGTGTATAAGTGCATAAATTATGTAATATATAATTAATGTATATATAATGTATTGATATTATATAAATAATTATATAGTGTATATGTAATATATTGATATTCTATAAATACTATATAAACTAAGAGTTTTTTTACCAATATCATTCATGTTGTCTCACTCTAACTTTAACTATCCTTATTTTATTTCACTTAACTGAACTCACCCCTTAAGTAGCTGAAAGTTAATCAAAATCATTCTTTAGATACTAACACGGCTTCATGTTTCATCACGTCACTTTGTTCCTCTCTATCAAAGCGAGCGCAATGAGGAACTTGGCAGAAAAAGATTCCTAAGATAAGGAAAAAGGCAAGAAAAACGTAACAATTACCGAACACAACTCCCACCTTCTTCGCCAAAAATGAGCATAACAACTCCTAACCCTATCTTTTGACACTCGCTGAAACTTTGTAATAAGGAACACTCTGTTTCTTCACATTTCTAGAGAAAAGAAATTTCTCTATCCAAATTTGTCTTCTCTCTTGCACTTGTTTACTAACATGATTTAAAAAGAATTTTAGAAATTAAAGTACTGTAAGAATAAAGTAACAAAAGTAGTATGGTACAACAATAAAAACTAAAATGAAAGAATGAAACAGATAGGTAAATGTAACATTTTAGGCAGATCCCACATCGATAAAACATTGGAGAGATATTGGGTATATAAGAAAGCAAGTCTTAGATCCCTGTGACACGTTTTAAACTTGTGTGGATCTAGGCCCAAAATGGACAATATCACTAATGGGCTACGCTGGGACAATTATGATATTAGAGTCACTCCGCGTGCAATTACATAAAATACCCACTTTTCTAGTGATACATTCCGTTGAACTTGATACGTATTAGAATTTGATACATTTCAAAATTAGTCCGTGCTTCTTTTTTATTATTATTAATATGAGATACTTTTTAATACTTTAGGGTACAATGTACAATTTCATGATACATTGAACTGATTAACATTCATGAATTCTTGTTGGTGGAATTTCACTAATAAAATTTTCATAAATTGTTGTTAATGAAATTGCACTAATTAAAATAGGGAAATTGAATTTGATAGCGTAGTTGATTCCAGAGATGATAGAATTGTTGTTAAGAGGAGTTGTCACAAAAATTGACTACGACGGAGTTGTTGCTGGTGGCGTCGGAACGTCGGAGGAGTGAAGCCACATTACTATAGTCACTGGAATGAAAATGGCTTTCTTGATTTTAGTTGCTAAGTTATTACAGTTTACTTTTCTTCTTTATTTTCTGCTTACGATCTTGATCCTCTTCAAGATCTATGTGTTGCAATTCAAGATACCAATCATTCTGGTAACTCACTCATTTATCTTTGTTTGGATTTGACGGTGGCTTCTCATTTTTTGAGGGATAGATCTGATGGGGAGATTGGGATGTATCAAAGAGGTTAGAGAGATAAAGGGCTAATAAGTAGTATTAAAGGTAATTAAGTGAAAAAAAGGGGTGTAGGTGATAATAATACAAATAATGTTGGTTCATTTATGTAATTTCACCATAAAATAAAAGGCCCATTTCAAAAAATTTGTCATATGCTTAGTCTTATATTAACATCAGAAGTTGAAGCTAGTTGTGTCAGTGCCCGGAGCTCGCGAAGGGTGTGGAAATTTTTTTTTCAGTTGTGTTCAGGGTGTTCAAAATTAAGTATATAATAGTTGATAGCTAACCTTTATACTCCACAAAATGTTCTGACAAAGATTGTACACTTGGCCACCCTTCGACAATAGTGGCTCCCCCTCGAGTTTTCCACTTGAGAATTAGTCCATAGCCTTCATAAGTAACTCAAAGGCACTTTAAAGCAGAATAGCCTGATTTGAGTGGGTCATTCTTATTAAATTTTGGTGGAGCGCCTTAGTTCAGCTTGAAGGTGAGCTCGGTTACTTTTCCAGAAAATAGTGAGATTTGAATTGCAAGATTTTGGGGGAGAAAGCTGCAACTAGAATGTAGCCAAGAGGAGGATGTTGTAGATGAAAAGAATTCCCAGTCAAATTGTGAAGAAGAAAAAATGGCTACGATTTTTGTAAACCAAATGACCGAGTGGTTATTTGGTGTAATTGTTTCTCTTGTAAATTTAGTAATAACCGTTAAGCTACACGTGTAAAAACACTTACACTAAATTAGTGTAACTAATATCCGGCCTCATGCTAGACGCGGCCACAAATTGTAGAACTACTAAAAAGATATCTTATATCTTTGCGCCCTTTGTCATGTAACTTGCAAACTTCATCCTAGTTTCATCAAACCACCAACACTGGAGCAGTTTGACATGGGAGAGCCAAAAGAATTACGAAAAGTAGCTGATAATCAAGCAAAATGGAGCAATCAAGTCATAAAAACAATTATCAGATAGCGCACCGTGGTTCTTTACCCTCTTTTGCTACGAATTTTTATGTACGATTGTTAAAAGGGATTAAGTTCATTGGAATCACTCCTTCAGTTTAACTTTTGTTTGTTTGTATTATGTGTTCTATTTTCTTTTTTCTTTTTTTTTGGGGGGGGTGTGGAATAAAAAAACTAGTGAGGGGGGGGAGGGGGATCTCCTTGTCAAACAATTTGCGAACGCATTGAAGGAAAATATCTTTGATTGGTACATCAATTTAAAGCCTAAGGAGCTAAGTCTAAAAAGTATAGACCATCAATAAGTTGATTCGTTCTAATTAATTAAATTAATCCGTTATTATAAAAATATCAGAAAAAGGAGTAGGATAAGGGTGGAGGTGAGATGAGACGATGCATGAAGAGGAACAAAAACTACTTGTTGATCTTTTAATCTTTTCCTTTATTATTCCTTTTTCTAACTTTTGGGGATGGGGATGTCGGGGGAAAGAGAACAGCAGATATGCCAAAAGTATCCTTTGCTGGTAAGCTCGATAGTTGCTTGGTGCAAATAAATATAAGAACAGAGGTTTAAATGCTGTAACCCATTTTTGACAATCATTATTACAGCCGAGTTCTGATTGGCTAAGTCCAGAACTGAATACCAATTAAGTTTCATTCCTATTAGATCTTCTCAGATACAAGGAAATGATTTTGAAACCGAAGATAGAGAACTGAAAACTAATAGAATACGACACATACAAATGGTAGAAACCTCAAATGAATCAAAATTGATAGCTGCCTATTCATTCACATAAAGAGGATCAAAAGCACATCACGGCATTTGCGTTTCCCAGACAACTAAAAACTTCTAATCATCAGCAACGTTTAGATTGTACAAACTTACTGTATTGAGATGAGAGAAAAATGAACCAGCACCCCAAATAACAAGAAGCCCAACATGACCAAACAGGAAAGAATTCCTGATAATTTTACACCCCAAAGGAATACTACTGTCCGAAAAATGTTCTTGCTAGATGTGAGATGGCAGTTCCTGAGCATGATCAGCAAATACAAATGCTAAATACATCATGTATCGATTATGGTACACACTGAGAAGCTGTAGACCTAACCTACAAATGTCGTGCCTACCGAGCATAAAGTCGCATGGATAGGACCATCAGCTGCAACAATGTAGGAGAAACAGAAGCTTCTCTGACTACTACAAGGAGCATATTCCCGGAAGTCATGTCCATTTAACTCAGATGATTATAGAACCCATCCAGTAAGGCATTGATAAGGTGCCATAGTTGCTTCAACAATTTGTGCAAACCAAGGTTTCACTAACTGAATCTTGTGGTAATAAATGCAGTGCTTTCAAGATTGACTGACATAGAGTACAGGGACAAGGCCAGCCATTTTCCCATCTCTTCCAGGGTGTTTTTTCTTGACCTGAAACAAGTTTGCACCATCTATGTCACCAAATAATCATCAGAGACAACACTTTCTACATGGTTCCTTCTTCCCTAGAAGGCAAAGAGGACAAAGTAAAAAGGAATTGTAGGGGTAGAGTGAACAGTCAACTTTTGCAATAAACCCAACAAAAATATGATTTGAGTAATCAGAAAATCTTATCAGGGATCTTCCCAAGCACATGTATATGTCACGTACAAGCTTACGGATAGAAGTCCCCTAGAATTTACTCAATGAAACGCTTAAGAACTGCATCCCGTGGTTCATAAGTATCAGTAGAACAGTGAATTCTCAACGTTTTTTGGACAATGTGTTCCTCCTTCCCAAACTTGTTTGGGCATTGTTCGACTCCGGAAGAAATTAAGAAAGAGAGGACTTTTGACGCATAAGTTAAATATGCATAAACACATGTATCAAACAATTTGCTTTGATACCAGTAGTGCCTACAACGAGTAATGTGAAGGGCAAGGTGGACATGTAAAATGAACCATCTCTAAACAAACAGAAAAGTGCCAATCTTTTAGGGATAGACAAGAAAGACAGGGTGCCAAACAAAATGAAATGGAGAGAATAGCAAATAGCGGGAGAGGAGAGAAGGATTGCTTAATTGGGACTCAGATCATGCACCTAACTACTATCTTTTGATTGATAATAGAGGATGAATACAGAGGACATGGACTACCTTGTAATTTAAATGTATAGATCTGATACATCTACCCAAACTCACCATAACTAGAACCGTTTCCTTTAGATTTAGATAAGTAATAAATAAACATAAGCTCTAGCAGAGGCATAGTTTTACATATCTATTAGAGCATTCCGACCAAATGACGACATAATTTATATGTGAAACACAATAATACAACTTCACCGGTCATGAGAAGATTAATGC
This sequence comes from Withania somnifera, assembly GCA_039654485.1. Classification (NCBI taxonomy): domain Eukaryota; kingdom Viridiplantae; phylum Streptophyta; class Magnoliopsida; order Solanales; family Solanaceae; genus Withania; species Withania somnifera. The sequence continues at coordinate 11,991,985 of JBDJHY010000094.1, forward strand.
AGTAACTAAGTTCATTACTAGTCATACTTTTGTATGTTCATATGTCATAGGATTAAACATAAAATGCTAAAAACGAAAGCGCATTAGAGATAAGGAGAAACGGATACACAAAGTGTTCAAAATGTCTGTTGCACCCACGTCGATCCGTTATGATTTGGGTGCGGGTACCTGTGTTGGTGTGGGATCCACAGCGGATTTGGTAAACCTATTTGAGACACCTATGGTCAAGAAATATAGGTTGAGTTTTGGTTTATGATAGATATGACACTTCACTCTAGTTAAATATAACCTATGAGTAAATATTAAGTGTTAACAAAGAATTTAATTTTTACCACATACACTTCGCTCTAGTTATTGAAGACATAAAAATATTTTTGCTTTCTAGTCATTATAACAAAGCTCAAGAAGCAAAATAGACGATGACGGATTTTAACAAAATTTCTAACAAGAAATAGTTACTTCTCTCTGTTCAAATTATTATATATATTCTATCAATATTTATCAAAATACTATGTTTGTAGTAATTTATAATTACGGAGTAGATATTTTTTCATTAACTTAACTAAAATGGATTAAATCCCCTTGGAAATAAACAAAAGTTATTTTTCGACAATCTTAAGTAACTGTCACATACATTATTCTTTTATATTTATTAGCAGTATATCCACACTCAGATCCATACCACCAGATCCCAAAATTAATTGTATCTGACCTCCATATTCACACCCATATCTAACCAACATAGCTATGACAGTTAAGTTTCTACTTCCTAAGAGAACAAAGAAATTTTTACTTCTCTTGTGGAGTACATAAAATATGACAGAAGTATTACACCAGCTCTTATTCTTCCTAAAATACTATGCGAAAGGACCTTTTGGAAAAGGAGGATCTGGATCAATGTCACACTACAATGAAGATATTTGGTCCAATGTATCTCCTTGTAAAGAAGTGAATCATGTGCACATGCAATGAACGCTATGACAATACAAGTAGCTTAATCACATTAGATGCATGATTTACAAAGAAGAGAGGCTCTACAACAGCCAATAGAAATTACTTACGTAGAACCAGCCATCTACTTCATACTCAATTTCCAACTCTTCCCCCGCAGTCAGATTTAGCTGCAGATCAGAAAATTGAAAATTTAATTAACCTTTGCATCTAGAGTGAACCCAAAGAACATAATGAAAGTACAATTAGCTCAACATAAGATACATGTTAATGGGTACAGGTTTATAGGTAGCAAGAAAAACAACATATGCTGTTTTCATGCTTGCTACGCGTACCACCTCAAAGGATAACTAGATCATAAACCAGTCTTTCGAGGGAGAACATCTACTAGTCACGGTAGACCTACCTCATCATCTCCACCAGCTGTGAAGTCATAAAGTGCTGTACCAGACTGTGGGTTGCTGGAAGAACCTCGTTCCTCTTCATGTGATCCAAAACTGTGAGAACCAGACCCAGCCAAGGGATTCTCAAATGACTCATATCTTTCTCTAATAGGTGATGAATAAGGTGGAGGCTCTTCTCTTATCTGCAAATTCCTTTAATAAAAGACTTGCATCTAACATGACAGAAGACATGAAACTGAGTGGTTAGGAGGACTTACTGGGGAACCCAGACCATCATATGAGGAGCCACTGTAGGAATTATTATTATATCGGCTCCCACCAGATTTCGCCTGTCATAGGCAACAATAACCCTTTACATATAAACAGACAGAAAAGAAAGGAACCCAAATGAAATACAACGACAGAGCCGCCGCTCAAAACTAGAAGCAATGCAATTTGGAGTATCACACATTCGTTTTCTTTTTGTATTTTAGGTGCCAAGGAGAAAATATGACTTGTACCAACAGAAGATCATTTTACCATAAAATATTTAAGTTAGTCCCAACTTCATAGTAGACTCTGTTCCTAGTGTATGTATTATGTGGGACTCAGTGATATATAAGCAAGGTTATTGAATCAAATAAGTAGGACTTCATTCTTATCCAAACTTTTCACCACTACTGTAGCATGAATCTCTCATTTCATGACATGCACAAAGTTTAAGAAAGTTCACTAATCATGTACAGTCAAATGTGTTGATCAGGTTAACTGATCCTTACAGAACTGTTTTCTTAGTTATAAGAGACAAAACTTCAGTATTCAGTAATATCATTTAATCTCATTTCTCTATGGAACCCAGCACGCGATGAAAGACAATAATTTGTTGTCTTTCACCTAACATTACTCTTTTAGAACGAATAAATTGCTGGGAGAAGTATACCCTCCCCCTGAAACGACCCGTCCCATCATTACATTGCGATTTAGGGCCTCAATTCCCTAGTAGAAAACTCCCAAGTTGAGAGTTAGAGAAATCTCAGGATTTGGTAGTCTTGGTTAGAATTTTGTCATGTGCCCCTTAAGAGCAATTGTGATTTGGTGGATTAGAATTGGTTTTGTTAGTATTGAAGTTTGGATAGTAGACATGTATAGCTATTCATGGAATTTTTCGGAATCGTATTTAGGTGTCTAAAACTCTGGTTATGAGAGTTTCCACGATATGCTTGAACTATGTTATATGAAAATTGAGGTTGTGTTGTGTTTTGAAGAGCGCTCCCATTTTAAGGGGAATTAACTGGTCGTCCCCGCCGTAACGACACCCCTGGCCACTGTAATGGGTAGGGGGACCGCTACGACAATAGTAATAATTTGGCGCCCATTGGTCGCTATAGCAGTACAGCTATAGCGTGCATCGGGATGCTATAGCCGTGACATGCTACTTTTTAGGCACTTAAGTTGGAATTTCGAGTTTATTTCGCATAAACTCAAGTGCTGAGGTTTAAGAACGACTCCTAGGGAAATTTTGCAAGGTTTTAAGTGATTTTCTTGCTAAGGTAAGCCTCGTGATCCGCACTAACATCAAATCATTCCTAGTATCTTAGAATTATGAAAGTGTTTTTGGTAGGAAGATGGTGTGTTTGTAACCCTAGGTTTCGGGAATTGAGGAATCAACTAGAATTCATTCTAAGGTGTTAAAGATCATGTTTTTTAACATAGAATTGTGACATGAAAAATATGATTATGATAGAATTTAATTGAATTATGATGGAAGACCCTTAGTTAAGCCTAGGGCTATAAAAGAGGGTTAAAAGTAATTGGGTTTGATTCCCCAAGGCTTGTTTGCTTGCATGAATGACTAATTATACTTTATCTGTGGTTAGAATCTAGAAAAAAAGGCTTTACAAGAAGAAAATGTTATTGTGCCAAGTTGAGAAGTCTCATCAACTACTTGAGATAGGTTACAGTCTAATGGTAGCTTAGACTCTTATTAGTAATATGTAAATCTTAATAAATGACTTGTGCTTGGTCTTCGAACATAGCTGTGTTGTGATTTATTTGATAATGTTGATGATTGAATTGTTGATATGACTCATCAATTGATAATTCATATTGGTTGAATTAATAAAGAAAGTTGATTAAATTGATGCAAGAATTTATGAGAAGACAAAAGGGTCTTGAAATAATAAGGCTCTTGGCTTGTTATAATGACAGATATGAAATTAATGTCATTTATGAGTTATTAATATGCTAGGCCGATGGGAAATGGTTCCTACTAGCGGTAGCGATGATTCCGAGCATTGTGATTTGATTTATGGGATCGGATGCCAAGTCATCATGATACATGGACCCTGGTGTCCCCTGCAGGTCATGAGTAATTGGCAGAAATAAGTCCCTAGCATATGTGGTCATACTAACTGTGAAACAAGAAATAATAATAACAAATTCTAATGAAAGACGTATAAAAGAAAGCTTGAAAGTGACTTGACCTCACTTGGTTGATTTGTTGAGAGTGCCATGATGTGTACTCCTTATTTCCTATCAACTTGAGACTATGATATGATTACTTGAAGTTGATAATGTGACATACTTGAGGCTGTGAACTACTTGATTTCTTAAGGTGACTACTTCATTTTGTGATTTACGTGCTATGTGGTTGACTGATTTACTTGTGGTTGATTTAATGATTACATGTTTCTAATTCGAGGAATCGGCATATGATACCTACCAGTACACGTATTTTTTGTACTAACACTACCAATCTTTTGTTGAGTGCAGAAGGTGTTTCAGAGGCTCAGACTGAACCTCACATCTAGCTGGTCAGTGGATTCCTGATTCAAGGGGGAGCACCACTAGTCCGTGCCTTGTGATGTAATGCTGTATTTTGGAACTAAACTGAGACCAACAACTCAAAATTTCAGATCTTTTTCCCTCAATTAAATCGTTCATTATCACCGGAGAATGGTCCTCAAATGATGTGAACAGTGACAAAATCTAACCTCAGTATGATGTGTTGCATGATCTTTTTTGGTGTTATTTGTCAAGTCTCCTTGTTACAGCGGAATAACACTCTGGCTTTAACATGTAACTCCAAGTGTTTTGTTGTTTACAGCTGTTCTGCTCCAAGTGATGGAATACTTCTGAGTTTGTAAGTGTTCCAGAGAGAGCATTATCTTACCTTGTCTTTTTTAGATTATTGCATTTTCACTAGTCCTTAGCAATCCTAATTTACAAACTCTTGCCTTTTAATTTAGATGTAACCTTTCTTCCACCTGAAGGGGAGCCCTGGAGTAACTAGTAAAGTTGTTGTCATATGACCAGGAGGTCACGGATTCAAGCCTTGGAAACAGCTTCTTACAAAAATGTAAGGTAAGGCTGCATACAATAGACCCTTGTGGTCAGGCCCTTCCCCGGACCCCACACATAGCGGGAGCTTAGCACCGGGCTGCCCTTTCTTCCACTTGCATATTATTTTACAAACAGAAACAGAAAGCGAATCCAGATGCATCACAGATTCACATCCATACCCAGCCCTCTCCTCATTTCAAAACATGAGAGAGAGATCATAGTTGTGCAGTCTCAGCAAGTTAACTTTCTATGGTGATCCAAAAGAAGGTTGAACACAAGCAATTTCTGTGCTTCCACAGAACATTTTAGCTACATTTATACACAAACAATTTGTAAACTTGATATGATTACTGACTTGCATAACATCCTATCCATAATTTTCAAGAGATGACAACATAAAAGCAGTAGAAAAGAAAGAAAATAGAGTACAGTAGAATGATGACAAACATCATCTTTTCCAGATTACATAACAATAGGCTCTCATTTTCTTAGGAAGATTTTACTGTTTGGCATATCAAGCTTAATAGATAATAAGCCAAGTGGTAACAACTTTATCTTTTGAATGTCGAGAAGGGAGGGGATTCTGGGGGTGAACTGAGGGAATGAATATGATAGGAAGAGTAAACATGCCATACTCGCCCCCCCACCCCTCTAACAATATAAAAGCAGTTGAAAAAGAAATTGAGAAGTACACTAAAATGTAGATAAAAAATTAATTTTTCCCAAAAAATATGCCATCAGGATCTTATTTTCTTAGGAATACATTTTGGAATGTCAAGCTTCTTAGAAGATAAGCCAAGTCATAGCGACTTGTATTTTTTGGAGGGAAACTATCTTTTGTATGAGGGGGATGGAAGGATTTTGCAGGTGAAATGAGAGAATGAATATGTCCTCCACCTCCTTCCCCACCCCCTTAGTAATGGAACTGGATTCGTACCTTCACAGGATGCAACAGATCGAACACCTCATTCTATTACTCACTACCCATAAAACAGTGTCATCAAAGACGAAAAATGGCAAAAAATATACTAAGGTCTCTAAGCGCAAATACAGCATGGGTTTTAAAGAAAAATGGTGCAAATTGAGAAAATTAGAAGTATGAATGTGTAGACTAAGACTAATAGTTATAGGCGTGCATGGTAAATACATGGCCAAAGAAATTGAACAAAAAAATTAAGATAAAGTGAAACATCGATTGTCAAGTGCCGCCTATGCAGGATTACTCATTGGCAATGGAAAAGTATGCCTTAGATCCTTGAAGACGACACTGCAGCACTCACTAGGCAAGGTGAAGTGAAGTGAAGCGCTCAACATGTTTTGCTCCTCGCTTCGGCGCTAAGAGCGCCTTAAACAATACTTCCATAAAACTGAATTTGAATTGAGGTTTTAGGAAACGACGACGCTTACAGAAGTAGATTATCATTTGATTCGACAAGATGATTGAATGGTGGTGCATTCTGACAGGTTTCATCAACTCAGATGATCATATTCTTACAGAATCACTTCGCGACTCTAGAACTGAATATATTTGTTTTCTTGCTTTCGTGCGAGCCCGTGCTATAAACAAGTCACACATACACCTGGTACATGTTCCTTTACGCTGAGGGCACCTCACTGTTTCTGATAATGTGATACAATATGTACGCTCCAACTTAAGGGGCATTGATATGAATTAGGAAATTGATAACATGGCAAGAAACCATTCCTTGTAATTATGGGAAATTTTGGAGTCCTTATAACTACATAACTGAAAATAGGAATTATTTTCCTTCTTGTAAAGATCATTTTCCTTTCCCTTTTAGGATTATTTGTAAATGCTAATTAAATCCTATCATTCTTATGGGAATAATAAAACAATTCATTCATAATATTTCTTGTTTTCTTCTTTCTTTAGCAAATTGGTGATGAAAACAGAGACCTGAACAAATACAAATAGCTTTATCAATGAAGTTTTGGTTTATGTATAATGATGAAGGCAGTCATTGGCGTAGTTGTATAAGATAGGTCAAATATATCTTATTAAACCATATGGTTCTTCATCAAACATAAAAATTTTCAGGCCAATGTTTCTTCAAATGGGATGAGTTAAATTATGAATGAACAATAAGATCAAAAGCTATAGTTGTACATCAGCATATAAGTAAGGAGTTCCGTCCAGCATACCATAAAAATTCTTAACACATTAAATTTAAAGAAGAATTAAAATGCTAACTACCTACCTTGGATTGCGAAGACCCATAAGTAGATGGCTTAGAACTGAATAACGACGGATAATTCATTCCACCAAAGTGGGACGATATGGATGTCTCGACTGACCCTACTGAGTCTGGGGAGGAAGACCCTGATGATCGTCCATCATCTTCCTGCAACCATCAATTGTAGAAATCTATCATTCATACGACGTCGGAGTAAAAGAAAGCAGCATAGACTCAAGAATTATTACCTCCATTTCTGAAGATTCTAAGAGAGTCTTTGCCCACATATCATCATAACTCATGGAAGGTCTAGAAATAATATTCTCCTCCTCAACATCAGGAGCATCAGTACCAGCACCAGCAAGAAACTCATTAACCTAGAAATGAAAGAGCTTTTTAACAGACATGAAAAGATTCCTACTGCAGAGATACCGATCTATTTAACAGCATCTAGGCTACATATATGTCTCTGAGCTAAATGGAAAGATAGTTCTACACCAAACAAATACAGATATCATTCAAACATACTTTGAGACACATCTGGAACAGATTTCTGTAATGATATGAATGAAACTAGCCAGTAAATAGCATATCGGCTATCCCACATGTTGTGTCAACTCAATGCCCACACACAAAATCTTTTATAAAGCTTGATCCGAAAGTGTCAATGAAAAATAATTTATCATGCATTTAAATATTTAAT
>JBDJHY010000094.1:12015842-12028530 GCA_039654485.1 Withania somnifera
AAAGAAACACACACTTCATGTCTCGTTTTTTGCTTCAATCCCCGTAGATCTTGTCACAATTTTGCGATTTTTCCTTTAAAATACTGAATGAAGGACATTCCAACACGCCTTCACGCACGGGTTAAACATCTGAAGCATGGATAACACAGCATGAGGATCCAACATTAAGCAACCTAAGGAAAGGGATAGGTCTGAGTTCGAAACAAATTTAACAAAAGGGTCCTTGTACCTAACTCAACCTCACAAGCTAACTCATGTGGTGGTGACTACCAAAGACCATACAAGGAGACAAACCTCACAAGCTAACTCATGTGGTGGTGACTACCAAAGACCATACAAGGAGACAATAGACCATGCTCTAAAATAACTCTAAGATGTTCAAGAACGTGAGCCTAACAGATAACTAGACTCTTGGCAATTTCAAAATTCTTCATGTGAGTGTTAGTTCTTAAAAAGAAATGAAATACGAGAGGACCCAAAAACACAAATCACTCTCACTAGGTACTTGACCGAGCTTACGATGGCAGAAGTGCAACCAGATGATAAAATGCTTCATCATCCGATGCATAAAAGAATTTATAGATACAAATTTTAAAAAACGTATCAATTAGGTCCCGGTTAAGGGCACCAAGATCATTGACACTATATAGGACTTAGGTTGTAATAGAAAATATCAAAACACTCCATTTTTGTACACTTATAGGATTTCACCTGGTATGTTGGTGTTGGTGTTGGTGCTGGTGCTACTCCATTTTTGTACAAGAAAGTAGATGCAACACATATAAACGGCATGGACTCGTCTTACAATTATATGTTATCAATACTTGCTCGGTCCATGAGGTAAATAGGGTAACTGCAATATGCTACATATATAACTTTAACTCATCAGTTATAAACTATTTAATGCTTAACAGTATAATCTAATTGAGAGCTAATAACTACAGAAAAATTATAAACATATCCATGACCAGCAAAACATATGCCAAAAATTAAATGAGAAGTTGGGGAAGAAAGAACAGAATTGCTAATGAAGTGGAGAAAAATCAGCTTTATGTTCTGTTACGACAGTGAGCTTACTTTCCATAGTAGTTGTAGCACATCTGCGTCTATCTTTCCAGGAACTTTGGTGGCGAAAATTCTGGCAATCTCCAGAAGGGTTACTGCCATATCAGGAGTAGCCTAAGAATCACACAGCAAAAAGAAAGTAGGATATGTGAGCTCTGGGACTGACAATCTACAAAGATACCAAAAACACAGAATCTTTACAACGTCTATAAACCATAGGATGGAAAAATTCATGAGCTTAAACTTTCAAAACTTTCATAACTTTCATGGACCCCTCTTTTTTTCTCTTGTTGGTTGCATGGACACCTACGCCAAGATTTTTTTCATAGATCCCATGATTAAAATAAAAGAAATGTATCTTGATTAGGTAAGCATAAGAAAACCTCACTCTAAATAACGTACAATAAGGCCTGCTTTACAGCAGAACTTGAATAAAGCAAACCTCTCTTCACAGATGGCTGGACAAAACAACCCCTCTCTACCATCCACAACAGAAAAGGAACACGTCATTGGAGAAAATGATCTCACACTTCCATAAAAGAACAATCAACATTTCAATATACGGAACTTTCAGTATAAAACAAAATTCACTTAAGCATCTTTCTAGTTGTTAAATCAAGATGTCTTTAATCATGGAACAAAAGTATAAACTCTTTCTTCTTTTCTTAGGTGGTGAAAAGAAAAACATTATGATGGAAAAGAAAAAGAGGTATAACCGGAAAAACTTTTAAGAATGTTGACATATCTTATACAAGAAGAAATTAAAAAATACATGGCTCCAAGGTGCAATACAGAATAACACTACTTAAAGACAAGATAAGAGGACGATCACTTAACCAGTTGACAAAACAACGAGACAATAACGCAAATAATATGCCTTTCCAAGGCTTTAGTACCTTGAAACGAGCATGAAGTGTTAGTAATATATCATTCACTAACGCTGCTGGCCAAGCTGGGTCTGATAGTTCTGATGCAATGATGGATTCTAATTCATCAAAGGACTCATGAGGGCTTTGCATCCATATCAGTGCTTTCATTACCATTGCACGAACATAAACACATTCACATGCAACAGTTGTCCTCACCACCTCCATTAAGGATGCCAATAAACTTGTTGTATCCTTGGCAGCAGTGGCATTAGATAATGAGGAAACTCGGCGTATGCCTATCCAAAAAGGACAAGAAAATCAAAAGTTTGGAAGAACTAGAGAGGCGACCATTGTGGATCCAACAAAGAGAAGACGAAGTCCATAGAAGAATTGAGGCTAGACACCAACCATAATACAAGAGTATATTGAGAAACTTCAACTAAATAAAGCAACAAGTAAAAGCTAGTCTTTACAGGAAAATAAAAGCAGCAGGTCATCCACAAAAAAATCACCTCCAGAAAAGCAGAATCTAGAAGTAAAATAATACTGGGGTAAACAGAAATAATTTTTAAGGAATAGAAAAAGATAATTGAACTAGTCATGAAAGATATTAAAGATCAAGGAACAGGACAATGATCCGATATTAAAGGGGAAAATGCACCCTCTTCCAGGAGTTGACGACAAAAACCAAAACCAATTATCTTCATAAACAAATGCACACTAGCGAACATCGTGTTTTTTTTTCGAAATTGAAAACATTGTGGCTTTTTTTTTCCGAAATTGAAAACATCATCCGGATTCAGTTGAAGACATAACTAATAAATAATGGTGTGATCTCTCTAATAGCTTAAACTTTTCGATGAGATGATCACACATTTCAACATGATGCTAGAGCTGGCAAAGGTCCTAGATTCATCCCCACCTAATATCAAAAATAATTCCATGAGGCCAATGAAAAAGAATCAGGCCAGCACATGAGAGAGTGTGGCAAGGACATAAAAGTATGCTCTCTCTAATAACTAATGCTTGAGACATTCACACACTTTATCAACATATTTTAAATCTTCTGAGACAACTTCTCCTCTATTTGAATTTAAGTCTACTTTTCTATTAATACATTCTGTCATCATGGTGTCACACATGCATGTAATTTGAAGGTCTACCACATGACCAAACCACATCAGGCAATCATTTCTCATTTTCTGTGTGCTACTTGCACCTATCGGATATGATCATTTCTAATCTCGTCAAATTTTGCATGACCCATGTTTATCTTAATGTTCAGAATTTTACTACCTATATTGGCCTTAAATGCCCATCAGATGTACCATGCTTTTTTAACACCGTTTATAAAACTTACATTCAACTTTGATAATTATGCTACTATCACATAATACTCATGTAATACTCCTCTAATTTTTGTCTATTTTTTCATAAATATGGTGTTCGGGCCAGCTTGCGCACCTAGACTAATTCCACGTGATATATGTCACCTCCCACCAGCAAAGTATCAGGTAACTCTAGCCACCAAGGCTAGAATGGATGGGAAGAAATCACCTAGTGTTTTTGACTCGGGTGGGAATTGAACTTGATACCTCAGGGTTCTCAACCCACGTCATTGACTCCATCTTTGTCATATTATTTTAGTTAAGTTTGTTATATTTCCACCTATCATGTCATTCTCTTAAAATATTGAGCCTACATACCTATATTGTTGGTACTTTGTCAATCACGCAATCTGGTCTAATCACCTCAAATTCAATATTTGATTGTAGCTAAACTTGTTGTGTATGTACTATGTCTTACTTCTACTTATCTTCAACTCTTATTCTCTAGAATGGTTATACATAGTTCTACCATCCTAAACTCTTACTGTCTAAAGTGCTTCTGCATAGTTCAAGCTCTTAATAGACTCCCTCACTAATTTCATCAATTAATTAAATAGTGTTTGCAAATAACACGCACCATGGAACTCTAACTTGTATAATATTTGTTAACTCATATATAACTAGAGTATGAAGAGTATAGACTCAAGACAAACACTGATGTGAATCGGGTTATGAAGAACTCATTTATATCTCCTCCCATGGTCCTCACATTTGTGACAGTTCCTGCATATCTATATTTTAGGTGTTCTCTACAACTGGAAACTCTCTAGATCTCACACTTATTCTGTCTCCATATGACCCAAAATGCAAATTCCATACATTAACCCATATGTGACATGCCTCCTATAGTTTAAGACATTAACCTACATACAAGCAACTTTTAGACTCTTTCAACAGGTATGTCTTTTACAAACATTTAGTATCACACCCTTCCACAAACATTAAAGAGAGAGAGAGAGATAATTCTGGCTAAAAAGCTAATTCATTTTCATTACCTTCGGGATGAGGTGATATCGCAGGACTTGAAAAAAGTTACAACTTACCAAGGACATGGTCCTAGATAGGAAGATGTGAAGGACGAGAATTAGGATAGAAGGTTAGCAGGTTTGGGGTAGTCTTTGTTGTTAGGTAGGTTTGCTTTGTTTTTGTCTAGTGCTTAAGAGTCATAGTACCTTACATGTAGCGACTGGCTCCCAGAGGTTGAGGAGGATTGTAACTTCTTGTAGCTTGAGGGTACTGTTAGTTGTTCATAGCGTTGCATTTGTTGATATCTTGTTGTTTTTTAGTCTTATTATTCATTGTCAATATGATATGCCATTTATTTATTTTTTTACTTTGTCAGTATATTATTGTCTTGAGCTAAGGATCTTTTAGTAACAGCCTATCTACCAGACTCTTAGGTAGTGGCATGGACTACGTACATTCTACTCTCCCTAAACTCCACTATGTAGGAATATACTGGGTATGTTGGTGTTACCTTCAGGATGAGAGGTTTCATTATGATCTTGATCATACGAGTCATTATTTTCGGGAACTGTATTAACATAAGCTCCTTCATTAATATCCTGTAAGCCCAAAGCAAAAGCTGCAGCACGACTTTTGCCCATTTCTTGCACCACTCGTGCTGCTGCATGAAGTACAGGACGAGAGAAACTGCGGAACGAACTCTCTAACCTGTCAGAATGAAGGATGTTAACTGACCAATTCATCACGAAAAAGTTGAAGCATAAAAGGGGTTGGTTTCATTTGGAGGTTGGGGGAGGGGGCAAGAGAGCAAAAAGACAAGCTTGAAGACCTCCTCATAACAAGTTTGATCAAAGGTTGAGGACGCCTTGTCTTTGAAGACTTGTCCTTGGAGGACTTTGAAGGAGCTGCATCCTTTGATTCAGAATTTGAGTCTTTAGCTGAAGGTGCTTCTGGAAGCTTGAGAATTTCTCTGGTCAGTCTGTACCATCCAGCAGCTCGTTCCTCAGTCCTGTAGAGTCCAAAAGTCCACAAAAAGTCAAATGCTCAATCTTATAAATTAGGCAGTTATCTGTTACGTTAGGAAAAGAAAAGTTTGGTAGATGAAGCTACCTCTCAGCATTATCAACTTTACCCAGCACACAAAGGATAGCCTCAAAACAAACTCTTTCACTAGGATCAAGAAGTAGCTGATACAGCACTGAGTTGAACTGAGTCTTGATGTCTGGCCTTTCTGCACAAGCAATAAGGAGTCATCAGCAGTCAATCGTATTATCTACTACCAGCTAGGTTAAAATACATTTCAAACAGACATACCATCTAATGACCGAGCTCTAGATATACTGTGGCACAACCTGGCGAGTGCAACCCTAGCAAGAACATCATGCATATGGAGTACATCTTGTAGAGCCCCTGATTAAAAAAAAATTCTGATAGTTATAATGGATAACAAATGACTGTTAAATCAGCAATAAAATTAACTTACCACCGGGCTGCACAAGCTTCCCTACAAAAAGACGAAAAAAAGGATAGTCAAAAAAACAACTCTAAACCACCAATCAGATACATCCACCAAGAAATCCCCCTTTTCCTAATTAGGACATCCTCTGAGAAATTCCATGAAAATCATTATAAGGATGCCTTTCCCCTGGTCTTAGCATAAGACACCACAGCAGCAGAAGCTTAACAACAAAACGTTATAACAATGCTACTTGTTGAGTGAAGAAGCACAAGAAATTAAATAAGAGGTACTATTCAAAAAGGTTTATCAATGCAGACAGGAAAAGCAGTCCTCCTTAAGGAACTCACATACAGATCAATACAAACGCATGAAAGTTTGAAGATGATCCAGAATCCCAGAACTTAGCCACTTGTCTGCCCTTTCCTCAGCTTATTCTACACTTCTTACTAATTGAACTGGCGGTCTATTTACATGATGCATCACTCATTCTACTGTACTGTTATACGAGCTCCTTCTCTTCCCTTCAACTTATGAAGTAAGGATTCCCAAGTTTCTGTTACCATTCATGAAGGAGCACTTAAAAATTTATTAAGAAAAATATTTCTTTTTCATTTTTAGGAAATTTGAGGACCTTGACAGGATTTGAACTTCTCAATGAAGAAAACCCATAACTATGGAACTCTCGTACATTCCAAACATCCCTATTTACTTAACACAACTAAGCGATTTATTTAACAACACTTCCCCTGACTTCATTATCTTTTACGTCCTTGTTGAAGAGACAGCACTATTTCTTTAAACCACAATGAATTTGAAGTGCTCCATCCAAAACGTCTCAAACAACTGCCTATAATCATAGTTGCTTTTTCCTGATGAAGTAAAAGGGATTTCATTAAAAGGCATCAAACAGATGCATAAAATATGAACAGAAAGGATTGGATTGCTCCATAACAAGTGAGTCTGGCTCTATGCTACTACCATGGAGCTAATAACATCCACAAAAGGAAATGTACTATTGACTAAACAAGCAGTTTTGAGGAAGAGATTGGAGTCGTGATGCCATCAGAACACCTTCGGTTTCTCTCTGTCCAGACACCAAAAGATTTGCTGCTGGAGCCATTTTCCAGATTTTCTCTATCGTTTAATCAATTCTCCAGGAATACCAGCTTTCATAGAGTTGCTTTATTGTCCATGGCATAATCCGTTTTAGACTAAATAAATATTTTACAATGGGCATTGAAAGAAGAGGTGATTGACACTTTCTGAGCTTTGCTGACCCATGTAACATCTGTTAACTAATGTAATATTCCTCTTGATTAAGTTGTCTTGGGTGAGACAGGCCCCGTTGAGGGCCAACCAGGTGAAGCACTTCACCTTGTAGGCACTTGGTTTGCTTATTTATTTATTTCTGTTTCTCTCTTTAGAAGATTCTTAAGCAAAGTATTAAACCTCAATACTTGACTCACTAAGCCTCTCGGGGTAAATACACAGCCTCTCGGGGAATTAAATATCACGATAAAGTTAATTACATGAAGCAAGGATAAGAACAGAAACAGGAAAGAAATGGCATCCATTTTAGTCTTTTCTGAACTAGTAAATAAAGGATATGTCTTCAAGGCATCTATGATACTTTGATTTAGACCCTTTTTACATTCGACATGTTTTACCCTTTACCAGCTCTATACTCCCATGATTGTCAATAATTCTACTTTAGCCTTTTGGTGAAACTTTTGTGGTACTATAATTTTTTTCTTTTTTGTTTATAACTGCGGTTTTCGGGTCAGCTTGTACACACCTCAACTAATTATACAGGATACGTGCCACCTCCAACCAGCAATGGATATCAGGTAACTTTGAATGCTAGGAAGATGGGACTAAATCACCAAGCCTGTTTTTGTCTCACCTAAGACCTCATGGTTCTTAACCCACTTCATTGACCACTAAGCCACACCCTAAGATAACTTTATGGTGTCACACACTTTATACCACTCTTTATTAGTAATTTTTTCTTTTGGGACAGCAAGTGCTTCTGCATCCATGCCCCTAAAGCTCCAATTTAGGAAAAATATTTTGCCCATGTTCATTTACATAAAACGAGAATCAGCATAGCAATGTAAAGTACAGTAAGTTAACACATAATAGAAATCGGAGTTCAGAAACTGAAGTTCTTCATACTACTAAAGCAAAAGAAAGGATTGCCAAAAGCTAAAACACCTTGTTCAGGAAATTACCTAATGCCATCGCAACCGCATATGGATCACTCCTGGATAAATCAGAGAGAATATCTAAAGAATGCCTCACAGCAACTGGATCAGCAAATGAGACTCTGTATCAGAATACAAAATGCCTTAAGTTTAGCTGTTCGACAATGTAAATAAAATTTAGACAACGATAAATATACTTCTACTAAAAATGAAAGACCAAATTCTTGTAAAAGACTAGTAAATTTGAGAAGCTGTTGCAGAGAAAAAACAGGGATCAGGTAATCGCTTTGCAACCTGTGCTAAATTTCTGAAAGGTAAGGGCATCTTTAACAACCTAGGTGTGACCAAACAAGGCTCCAGGTAAACTTAAGATCACTATGCTCCTCTTGGACCTCAAACAACTTGGCAACAGATACCTACAGAATGTATTGAGCGACTTGGGCCTCAAACAGAAGAGATCTTCCCAAGTTAGTAAGCACCGAACTTACATATCCTTCAGTAATACCTTTTCTCGAAAATGTCAGGGTTGCGATGCAATGTAATAACCACTCCTCAAGAAGTGACGCTCTCGTTGAGAGTATATACAAACACCAAGTGATGCAGGAAGTCTGGGGTGGCTCCCACTGCCTATCTTTGAATGCAGCACATGGTCCTTGCAACACTTAATCCTACCTTTTAATGCAGCACATGGTCCTTGGAACACTTAATCCTACCTTTGAAGGCAGCATGTGGTCTGTGCAACGTTTGATTGTTAAAGGTATCCTATTTAACATGCATCAAAGTGCTGCAACATAGTTACGGGGACCCTTTGCAAAGTTAGTTCAAACATTGCTGGCCCATTTTCATATAATTTTTAATGCGCAGGCTCTACAAGACCCAACACAGTACTCTCCATAAATTTGAGAATTTGGTACTTAAGTTTTACCCCTTGGGCCTCAAATACCATTTGCCCAAGCTTGTAAAGTCATTTACTTTCTTCTCACTGTCATGGGACTTTACGGATATAACAAGCATCTGCACTCATTCCCTATGCTGCACCAAAAGGAAGATTCCAACAAGTAGCTTTTTTCACAAGTAAAATTCAAGCAAATAGCCATGGAATTAACACCCTAAATGATTAGCGCAACTTAGATGCATTTTTCCACTAGACAATTGGACAACTCAAACTCAATCCTTCTCTCTACACAGATGATTCTGAATTTTCCTTTATAAATTACTGTACTGATATTACACATTCAATCTCCAGATCCACTTCCTATTCTTCTCCTTAGATTTAAATGGGTAGCCTAAACGCACGATAGCAATGTTTTTTAATAACTGAGAACTGCCCGAGGGCAGTGGCACACGGTTTGAAACTCGGTGGATAGCAGAGCTGCCGCTCTACCCGTCTCCACTTAATACTAGGTTTTTGTTTGCGACAGGTTTCAAACCCGTAATGTGCGCCTAACTCACAATCATTTATTGTGCTCTTACTCTTACTGCTAGACTGAAGCCCTGGATGCCACATGATAGAGATGTTTGTTGCAATCACTTTACCATACCCTCCATAATATGCAAAAAGAACACAGTCGGGGTTGCACTCAAAATCATGAAGTCGCACTAGGATTGATTACTATGCAGAGTGTAAAGGCACGCGAACCAAGAAAAATGATGAAAATGTTTGCTTCGGTGGATATTAGCGTGTCTAATTATCACAATGGACAAATAGTGAAATAAGGTATACCATAATAAGCATTAAAACGAGAAACTAATTTTTTAATCCATCGATTACAAAAGATTTCGACAGTAAGGAGCAAACAAACCCTTGCACAGAACGATGAAGGAAAGCTGGATTCCCTGGATCCAAAGGAAGTCTTCTCAACGCACTCATTGCAGCATATTGCAAATTACTCCGAATTGTAGACTGAAACATGAAGGGGAGAAAGAGTAAGTTCACAGCTACCAAGAAGAACCATGAGATTAGAGAAAACTCGAAGCACACCACTGTAAGATACCTATTTGTCCAACAGGCCTTACCCCCGATTACCATGAAAAAGAGAATAATTGCATCCATTCTTCAACTTAAATCAAAACCACTTGCTAGCTGTTTAGTTACATAAAAAATGTCTACATATTCACCGACTACATTTAGATGATAGTGAAAATTAGTCTAGAAAAGGTTTGCAATCACTAGAAGACCATACACCAAAAGCTAAACATTATACAACAGATGGATCCACAAGGCAAAACGGGGATTTTGTTTGAAACTCTGACCGAACTATTATATGCCCGAAATATGGCTTGCATTCGCTGCTTATAAGTATCACCACTTTATCAGTGTATCGAACTTAATACAGTTGAATTTTGTGAATCGTCATATCTAAAAGAGTACATTCTTTTATTTATTTTAATAAAGAAATATCATAGTGGAAAGAATACCCCCCCCCCCGGCACAAGTATACAAAGGTAAAACCTACACAAAAATATGATTTTCTACAACTAACATCCAATCATTTATAATAACAGGAATCTCGTGTTGTGCAATCAGAATTAACTAGAGGAAAAAGTCAAACACTCATTTGTACAGAATCATTTCCCTCACCACCAAAGGTTCTCCGGTTTCTTCCCCTCAAAGATGACTACAAAATAGCCAAAAGGAGCTAAACCCCATGCTTTCCAGTTTCTTTTCCTCATGCAGAAAGCTTAGCTGAATATACATTCTTGCTTGTAGTCGACATCCTAAAGTATAAACTGGTATTGTGCATTTTTATTTAGTTTCATTATGTCTTCAACAGCCCCTTTCACAGGCAGACTTGTTTCTGTTCTTCAAGCTAAACTGGAAATATTATGCTTTTGAGTTTAGAATGTGCGGGAAACCCAAAGTATCTACCTAAGTACACCAAAAAGTAAAGAACCTACAAAAACAATATAATTCTCTAATAAAACCACCAATTCATATATACAACTAGGAACCCAATGGATGCTCCAAAAAGATACTAAAGACACTAGGTTATTCCTTAAATTCACAATGCCATTCTCGACTCCTGGAAATGGTATCCTATTCCTCTCTTTTCAAATTACCCACGTAAGGGACGTCCCATGCTCTAAGTCTTCCCTTCCTTTTCCTAAAACCCAATTGTACAATGCTCCATTTAATGTTCTTGGCAACACCAATTTTACTCCAAATCAATTCAAGATTGTCCATCACAACGTCGTCACCACCTGACATTGCTGGAGAAGACACTTTACATTCTCTTCCAAACAAATATACATCAAATACTAGTTGACTTGTGTAACTTTCTATTTCTCATATTCCCAACTGTCAAGATGTCTTCCCTCATAGATAGCATGCAACAAAAAAAAAAAAAAACACATTTATATGCCCCCAGAATCCATACCTGAAAAATGTGGATAACCACTTCTTTTTACTAACTACGGTATCTGGGTAAGCTTTTGGCGCACCTCGACTAAATTTACGGGATACCTGCCACCTCCCTAGCAACAAATACCAACATCGTTCACCAAGGTTAAGACGGATGGGAAGAATTACCTAGAATTTTTTTGTCTCTGCTCGGATTTGAACTTGGACCTCAAGTTCTTAACCCACTTCATTGGCTACTATGCCACACCCTTGGGTGCGAAAACCACTTTCTCCGTCCCCAAAAAATTCTAATAGTAAGATTTAACCCAAGGTATGTAATAAGCTCTGCTAGTAAAGTAGTTTTATTAGGCTTTGGAATTCCCCCATCTCACAATCTTATAAGTTCCTTGTAAATCTTAGATCCCATAGAACAGCCACCTTTTGTACCTCAGACCTATTGCACTTAACCTTTGTCTGACTTGAACTTTGTGCATCTTAGGGAAAGCATGTCTTACCTCATTCTCTCCACACCATCTCAAGTCCCAAAAAGTTACCACTAAAGACTTCCAATCTTTACATATGTTTCTCTACAAGATGAAAGGTTGATATTCCTAGTCCTCCTTCCCTTGCTTGCAGTGCCATGCTTTTCTATTATTACCCCCCCCCCCCAAAATCCAAATATCCTTGTGAATATAATAAAAGAATGCAAGGAAGGGTTACCCAACCAAACGCCTCTTGGTTGCTTCCAATATCAGGTCATCCAGCAGTAATACGAGTTATAGAAGACTCCATACCTATACCTAGCGAAGTCAGCAGAACAATTTCCAAGCAGAGCTTGTTAAATATCCTAAGGTCCCTCTAAATCCTCATTTTTTGAGCATCGTGATAGCCTTGCAACAGATTAAGTGAACCTTTCTAGAGCCATCAGTAGTATCCTTAAGAAAATTTCTCTTTGAATCTTTTTAGTTTCTAAGTCACCCTAGTTGCTGCTTACATTTGTAACATGTAAGTATGCTTGTAAGTGTGCTCTTGATAAGTACTCTCTTCCCCCTTTTTGAGAAGCACTTCTCTTACTACCTTGCTATTCACTTCTCAACTCTTTAAATCATTCGCGTGCACACAGCAAGATCCGAGCACAAGGTACCCAATGGCAAGCTAACATAAGTAGTAGGTAGAGAGCCTACTTTACATTACAACTACCCATGGAAGGAAGTTAATATTAAACACCTCACCCACGAGTACAATCTCACATTCATGTGGTTAGTCTTTATTCATGAAACAAGCATGAACTGCATAAAGAACCTTCCTATGTTAGTTGAACTGCATCTACACCACAAGAAAACCAACATATCATCCCAATAATAAATGTGTGACCCTCACATTACTCTATGACCTTG
>JBDJHY010000094.1:12036491-12051307 GCA_039654485.1 Withania somnifera
ACTCAATTTGAAACCCTTAACTATCCCAACCCCGACCACCTATTGTCCTTTACGCTCTACCTCATCTCACAATCAAAAAATACTTTTTTATTTTATAAAAAAAATCATTGTTTTCAAAAAAAATATTAAATTTCTCTCTTATCTAACCCATACGTTGTACCCCGACCCCCCCCCACCCATACACACACATGCACACCAATCACCCAAGCTCACCTCCTTCAATAAAATAATTTTTTTAAAAAAGAAATTAAATTTTTTTAATTCTTATTTAAAAAATTAAATTTTTTCCTATTTTCCTCGCCCCCACCCCACCTACATTCACTATCCCCACCCACTACTCCACCTTATATCCCTCACCCCGTTTTTCCCTTCCGCCACCACAATATTTATCACTCCGTTCCTATTTATTCTCATTGTTCTGTATTAAATATATACAAATATTTTTAAGAAAATATTTTTTACTTGCATAACACAAGAAAATAGGTTAAAAATAATTGTGTTTCATTAAAAATGTTTACTTGAAAAATATTTTTCATGAAAAACATTTTCCTCCATACCGAACACACCCAAAATGGAAAAGAGAGAAATACATGTTTCTATATCTAGATAACTCGCTAACTTCAACTTTCTCCACAATCAAACCACTTGAGACCACAACAAATGTTTTGAAATTGCGTAGATGTTCCATTTTAGCATAATACAGCACCAAAGTTCATGTGTCCTCAAATAGCAAATGAACTAATCCATAAGTTATATCTTCCTTTCTGTCCCTATTTGTGATGTACACCCTTCCAAAAGTGCTCTCATCTCATTGCTTCAAGTGACCGCTTGTAATTCCCTTAACTGATTAAGGTTTGAATAGCTAAGTGTAAATATTCTTAGAAGGAAAGAGAATCAAAAACATAATTACAAGAGCAAATCATGTAATACAATAGTTAAAAAATCTTAGGATATTCTAGAATATCTGTGAGATTCTAACACTCTACTTCAAATTAGTGTGTCTAAATCAGATTAGGTGGTAGAGTCATGAAAACGCTTGTAGACCACATTCTCCATAGGGTCCTCTTATCCCATGTATCAAGCTTGATACAAATCTAGCTAATATGAGAACCAATAATGGAGTTGGTGAAAATATTGTAGGCTGATCATTTGACTTCACGAATTTTGTAACAATATCTCCTGAGAGTATTTTTCTATGATTAAGTGATGGGTTCATCTCGATTGTTTAGTTTTTTCATGAGACAAGGAATTTGATGCAATATGAAAAGCAACTTAGTTATCGCACACAAAGTTCCATCAAACAAATTTCCTCAAACTTCAATTTTCTAATCAACTATTTACCCAAATTAGCTCATATATTGCAACGACCATTCTCAGTATTTCAGTTTCTACACTAGATCGAGCAGCCATATGTTTCTTGCTTTTCTAAGACACTAAATTACCTCATACCAGAACAAACCATATCAGAAGATGATCTAGCTAAAATTGGCATATGTGTATCCAACAATTTTCTCGTGGCATAAAAAACCAGAGAGCAATCATTTGCAATGGCTTGAGTTTATGAATTAAGAATACGAACAATATCCTAATGACTACCACACCGAAAGTCCATAAAATGAGCACTCCGGCAAAAAGCAATGTTAGGTCGAGTAACTATGAGATACTTACCTTACCAACCGGTCGTTTATACCTTACAGGATCGCTAAAAGGCTCCCTATCGTGGTAGAAGTTCAATATTCGGGTCCATAGAAGTGTCAATGGTTACAATCTGTCATATTCGTTTTCTCAAGAATGTCTAAGGTGTTTTGAGATGACAATTCCTGATTTGGAATGTGTGATCTCAATGCCTAGGAAATGCCTCAATATGCCTAGAATCCTTCGTCTGGAAATACTAAAGAAGATATTGCTTCAATTATTTTTAGAATGGTGTTGTTTTAATTTAATTATACCACTTTCACCATTGCCAATTATAGCTATATCATCAACATAAACTACCAAATAAATGAATATATTATGGGCAGTATGTTGATAGAATAAGGAATGCTCAGCCTCACTAAAAGTCATACCAAAATCCTGAATGACCATGTTGAATCTACCAAACCATGCCCAAAGAGACAATTTCAACCATATAGGGACCGATGCAACCGTCATACAAGACCACTAGACTCCCCTTGAGCAATAAAATCAAATGATTACTCTATACATCCTACATCCTCAAGATCACAATGGAGAAACGTATTCTTAATGTCCAATTGATAAAGAGGCTAATTGCAAAGAGCAACCATGGATATAAAAGGACAGAAAAATGCTATTTTAGCTAAGGGGGAGGAAGTATAACTGTAATCATGCCCAAATATCTGAGTATAACCTTTGGCAACTGGCAGTCTTTTAAGTCAATCAATATTCACTTGGAGGTAGAGGAACAAGCTCTTAAGCACCACTAACATGTAAGGCATGTATCCCTTTGATCATAGTTTGTAGTCATCCATGATGAGATAACACTTCATCTTGTGGAACTCTACTGCAGTGGACTTCTGGGAGAGGATCGCAGGATAGCGCTTTTAACAATTGCTCCAAGTATGTTGAGTGCCTCGATTACTAAAATGATCCCTTTTCTTGATCTCATTGATTCCAAAGAAGTCGGCTAGAGTATAACCATGATTGAGAACATCACAATGGGTGTTATTAAGAGACAGCTTCATTGTTTACATTGATGAAGCGATGCAAAGCTAGAGATAATCTTTTTTGGGTTAAGTCGTGCACTTCATAGAAGTGTCAGCTACAAACAGTTAAACCAAATGATTCAAAGGAGAAGCAGTCCATTCACTAAATCTCAACCATGAGGAGGTGGAGTAATATTGTCATTATTGTATATTGGATGTTGAAATAAATTGCTTTAGGTGTAATTTGATTATTGTGGTACTAAATTAATAGGTAATTCGCATTTTTTCTATTTTTTATAAATTGTGCACTTGACTTCAGAGAATCATGTGGTTCACTTGCCTTTTTCGCTTCAATCCCCATTGATCTTGTTTCTTTTGTGTGTCTCGCGTTTAAAAAGAATAAAGATAGATTTACCAAATTAGATGCACTCGCTCCACGTATCTCCGATACCTACCTTTGTATAACAAAATCAACAAACCTCTAATTTACGTGGCAGTAGGCCTTCTACAAGAACAACTTGCATAATAAAAGTTATCTTACTCTTAATTCCATAATCAACTGACTTAAATGCAATCAAAGGCATATCCAATATTTGGCTTCATTCCACAAGAACGTTTAAGACATTTACACTTTGTTATCAATCATCTTCAAATCTAAAGAGTGCACCTTGATGCTTCCCACTAGATTTATAAGTCCAAAGTTTTTGATAGTCACTCGACCTATACACGATCATTAGCTACAACTAACTGCAATTTCTCAAAAAAGATATGTACTTTACAAATTATAGTTCAACAAACACTTCATCCGCAACATCATATGTTCTATGTTTACTTTTAACACTGTAGCTACTACCATTACTAATGCTCAATATATTTGTTATGTGAAGCTTTTAGGACAATCATCCGCAAGATCATATGTTCTATGTTTATTTTTAACACCGTAGCTACTACCATTACTAATGCTCAATATTTTTGTTATGTGAAGCTTTTAGGACAATCAAGTGGTCGTGGGGTTGTATGTATATATTGTGTGTAGACATATCCTAATCATTTTTCTTTTCTTTTCTTTGTTTTTGCCCACTATTTTACTAAAGTCAGAGGAAACTCAGCCATACAAAATGTATACAAAATTAGAGAATCTTATACAAGGAATGGTAGCTACATCATAATCATTACCAAACTAAATCAGTAACTTTTTCACTAGTGATGGAATGAATTATACAAAGCAACGTAGAATTTTTATTTTATTTTTTGTGATCCGTAAGAAATATAGAATTGTTATTTCTTAATTGTCATCTAGACACTTGGTACTATCATATCCTAGCATATGGCTAATAAAGATATATTTTTCAATAATCAGTATTTAGAATTCCATGTCTAATAGAAAGATCAAGTAAGGACAAATTACCAAATCTTAATGGATATTCAGTGAAAAGAATCTATCAAATAAGAATTGCACAGCTGGTTAAAATAGAAGCATCTTAAGAGGGGGAGCACAAACGTCCTCAAGCTAACATTATGTTCCTTTGTTGGAAACTTCTCCTTTTATCGCACGGTTTGTAATATAGTCAATCAGTACCCCAATGAAAGAATAGAATAACTTGCAGACAGAGATTACTGTGATTTGACAAAAGTACCTCCTTATCACCTCCTTTGGTCCCAAGTATGCCCTTCTTGCGTTTTTGTGGTGTATCAGCAACCTAATAATTGTAATACATAAACAATCAACTTGTAGTTCAGTAAACCAATCTTTTCAACGATTTAAGTAATAAAGTTATTAAACAACATTATCCAAAAAGAAAGCTATTCAAGAAAAAGATTTACTTGTTTATCAAATAAACACTCCCTCCATCCCCATTCATGTGATAGTTTGACTGTGCATGGAGTTTTAAGAATGAAAAAGACCTTTGAAAAACTTGTGGCTTAAAATAAACCATAAATATTTCTCTTGCAATAAATCATCTCACTAAAGATAAAATGGGAAGTTCAAAAAGTTACTAAATATAGAAAGGTGCCAATTCTTTTTTTTAGACCGACTAAAAAGGAAAGGGTGTCACATAAATCGGGATGGATAGACCAGTATTTATTAGAGGTAAAAAGAAATTGTATTTACAAATTCTCTGGCATATTTAACAAACGTAGTTTCTAATATTTGGAAGACCTCTTCTGAAAATATACCTACTAATTATACTCGTGGAGTTGTGGTATAGAGGTACTATTTGTTCTCATAATTAAAAAAGAAAATATATTCTAATAAGCTGCAACCACAGAATATGATAAAGTGCACTATATCAGGAAAAAGATTAATTTTATTTGGAAGGGATAATGGTACAATTACAATATACAACTGAAAGGGGCCTAAGTAGTTCACAATATCTTTTTTCCTCTTAAGACTACCTTCCAAAGCCTCTTAGTAGTTAATATCTCTACATTAGGACTCTAGTTTGCATTGACCACCAGTAATCATAATCATCATTTCGTAATTCTCTTTTGGATAAACCAAAAGAGTTCAGTTATACTTCACCAACATAGAAATAATAATTGGAAAGAAAAAAAGCATTAGAAACTTGTGGTTATAAAAAAGTGTAAGGAATTCCAGAGACTTAAGTGGACACAGGAGGTTAAATTATTACCATCACTAGAGAACATAAAGATATCGAGAGGCAGGGTATATGGTCAATAGGATTTGCTAAAAGAGAATAAAAAACATACTCTCAGTCCAAAAACAAAAATGAGCGTGTAGATGAGAGCTGAAAATTTATGCAAAAAAATTGGAGTAGCTTCATTATGAGGAATCTGGATATTTGGCAAAACTAGGACCCAGAAAAGGAACCCGCCCTTAGCAAATCTAATTTCACCAATTCCCTGAATACTAACATATGTATAGCATTTGAACTTCAAAACATGATAGCAGTTCCAATTACAACTACTCGTCCCCACGCATATGACACTTTTTCCAATTTAGACATCTCATAATTTGACATCATGGTAGTTTTATACAACTTATACCAGTTTCAAGAATTCAAATTCATGAAACTATTCAATTTTGAACATTGAATTGATATTATCTCTATTAAACTAATTCTCACCCCTTACTTTAATATTTTATTATGTTGCCACCAATATAAGTCAAAATTATCATGAACTATGTGTCCATTTTAATGTCGTCATATAATAAAATGAGACAGAAGGAAGTAATGATCTGTGAGTTAACAGTATAAGTAATGATAATTATCTCCATTTTTGATGACTCAAAAACTACTTTACAATGATTAACATCTCTTGAGAGAGATTGAATGTTTTCAATAATTTTCTTTGGACAAATTTTGTCCTTTGCTTTCTGATATCTTAATAACAACAACCACAAACCCAGTATATTCTCACAAAGTGGGTTTGTGGGGTCCGAGGAGGATAGAGTGTGCGTAGTCCATACCACTACCTCAGAATCAATATTTCAGGTTAGCAACACCTCCAGCAGAAACTGAATTGCTACTTCAAATTGCATTTTGCAACATGCTTTTTATCCCTTCAGGTAAATTACAAAAATACAAAAGAATACCATATAACCTGATTTTGATGTGTTCAACTTAAATATGTAAGACATCTAGTTAACTTCCAGCACAAAATAGTGAACCAACACCCCCCCCCAACCTCCTTCACAAGAAGGAAAGAAATAACAGGGGACAATAAATTGGAATTAACAGGGAACAATAAATTGGACTTACTTATCCGGAAAAAGAGGGCTGGAACAAATTGGGACAACAAAGCATATATGCTAAATATGTACCAGATCAGCCTCAGCCACATTATTATTAATGAAAATGTGAAATCATATGAAATAGTTTGTCTAAGAGAAGCTATCAGTATTCATCAAAAACGAGAAGCTATATGTAAAAAGGAAGGATCGTCAATTCAAATGTAAAAAGACGTCTGTACAAATGGAGGATTTTTTCAATGCAAATGTAAAAAGATGTGGATAAGAATCGATAGATTTGTGTACAAACCTTATCTAGAATGCCAAACGCGATTTCGTACAACCTCTGTGATATCTCAGGGCTGCTAGAAGGTGCGTATGTAAGAGCCTTTAGAGCTTGAAGACGCCGTGCATGAACTTCAAAATGACAAAGGAGCATCACCAACTTCATCCAGTTAGACAAAAAGACAACCATATGAAACAAATTTATCTAATTAATAAAGAAGTACTGTTTGTAGAGGCCCTAAGAATGATATATAGAAGTTAACAATCATGTGTTAGAAATTCCTGTCAACCAAATAAATCTTAGAGAATGAATTGGTTCATAACCTAGTTATAGCTCTACTTTAATAGCAGCAAAATTCAAAGAAAATAGTGTCATGGACAATTGAAGTGCACGACGAAAATTTTAACAATTAAGTTGACAGCTGAGCAACTATATTTCTGGTGGGTGCATATTCAGATTATAGGAAATCACTCTTCATCTATAAATAATTTTGAGGAGG
This sequence comes from Withania somnifera, assembly GCA_039654485.1. NCBI lineage: Eukaryota > Viridiplantae > Streptophyta > Magnoliopsida > Solanales > Solanaceae > Withania > Withania somnifera. Next base: position 12,043,634 of record JBDJHY010000094.1, read on the forward strand.
ATTCAAAAGGTTGCATTCAAGCAATGCAACAAGCTGATAAAATCAGTAGGTCAAACATCGAGAAAGACATTGTTCTTACAGGTTGTTGCATCCTATTTATGTGGACGTGGCCCTAAAAATAAAGTAAGGCAAACATCAAGAAACAGGGTGCTTTATCACCTCCAACTTTGGGTGGAATGGGCATGATTGTTAGAAGAAAGAGAATGTGGCTCCACTAAAAACTTATGTGGACTGTTTGAAGGAAGAGAAGTATGATAGCTTTAGAAGGAGTAGAGAGTGATTTGCACAATTGAGGAGTAATCTCTTATCCCTTATAGCTTTTTGGTACACCGCGTGATTCCTATTTGTAGAGAAGATATGGTGACTTTTGCAGAACTTTGTATCATTTTATAAGCTATTCTACTTTTTGGTATACCACTTGTATACAGGTCTTTTTGCACCCTTCATTCATAAAATTATATTACTTCACCAAAAAAATAAGAAACAGTGTTATATGATTATTGTTTTTCAAAAAAGAATTATAATACTTGAAATTGCAATCAAGAAGAAATGAATAATAGTAGTAGACTTTACACTCAATATCTTCATTTAAGGCCTCTGATGTTAACCGATCTACTATTCTAGGTACCACGTCAGCTCTTGTCACCCCTCCAACTGCATCAATATCAGCTAAAGCATCCCAGTTTGGTGTAGGAATCCCACCACCTGAACTAACACCTTGCGAACCACTATCTGAGAGAATTCGCGCCAAGTAATAATAGACATAACGTAGAACAGTCCGATCCTCACACTGTTGATCAAGCTGTGATGTAATAAGAGAAAGAGATGAGTGGGAAAATTTTTCATAAAAGCTTAACAGAAATTAGAAAAAAAACCATTCAGCCCAGCATAAGACTAATACAAGGAAATACTACAAGGTCCCTCCTGGCATATGAACTTAGAAGAACTTCCACTGATCCGCAGTCTGCTTAAGGAAGCTCTAAGTTTTTTTAAAAAACAAATCACTTCTTTCCTTAAGTACAATAATTTACAATCCTCTCCAAGTAGAAGGGAGAACAACACCTTCAGAGTGGTAAACTCCTGCAAGTACCAAATCCTTCACCACAGACAACAGAGGAAGTTCTGGGGTAAATTTATGCATACCTTTTTTAATCAAGGGAAATGCTAAAGAAGAAACAAGACAAATAAGTAGTCAAAATGTGTATTTAACACCAAATATAACAAAAACAAGAAGAAACCCAGTCTATTCCTATAAAGTGGCGTCTGGGGAGGGTAGAGTGTACACAGTCCGTACCACTACCTCAGAAGTGAGGTAGAGAGGTTGTTCCTGATAGACCCCGACATAAAATAAAACTAATAAAAAAAGTATATATAATATAATATCAACAGATAGTACATAAAACAATAGAAAATACCAAAAACGAGACTACCACATAATGCCACAAACAATTAAACCGACCCCAATTACCTCACTAAAACTCCAAGAAATAGACACTACAAACACATCGCTAGGACTTCTAGCACAATAATCAAAACAAAAGCACGCCTAACTAGTAACAAGAATACAATCGTACCTACTATTCTTCTACCCTAATACGCGTCCTATATAGCTTTCTATCTAGGGTTACGTCCTCGGTAAGCCGTAACTGCTCCATGTCATGTCTAATTACTTCCCTCCAATATTTCTTCGTCTACCTCTACCTTGCCTGAAACCATCCATAGCCAACCTCTCACACCTCTGCTCTGGAACATGGCACTCCTGATCACGTGTCAATACCATCTCAACCTCGCTTCCCGCATTTTAACTCCTACCGAGCTCACTCCCATCTTATCTCGAATAACCTCATTTTTAATCCTATCTCTCCTAGTCAACCCACACATCCATCGCAATATATGCATCTCCGCCACCTTAATCTTTCGGATGTGCAACTTCTTGACTGACCAACACTCTGCTCCATACGACATGTTTAGCATTCAAATTCTAATACACACAATCAGCTCGGCTATTGAACCGGCTCATGTAAATAAAAATCAGAAATGCTCTATTAATGCTCTCTTTTGGTATGATTCTCTAGACTTGCCAACTAAAAGTTCTTTCTAGAGCATTTTTTTTCTCTCTAGGAAGAACCAGCCAATGAATTGCACAGAAACGGGATTACAAAGATCATAGCAATACCATAAGAAGAGATGGTGCTAAAGAAGGGTCAACAGAATTGTATACGGCCAGTTTGGGGAAAACATGATGAACCAATTGCCTCTGAGAGCTTTTCTGCAATAAACCACAAAAAAAGAGAATAATTAAAGAAAGAATTTTCCAGCAGAGAGCACAAAGTGAGAAAGCCAATGTACTTGATCAGATGTAGCTGCTAGTTCGTGGATGCTCCTTGCTAGTTGTGCATAAGAAACTGGCTGTACAAAAAAGTCAAGCAAATTGAATCAGGTATACTAGTAAGGTACATTATCAGCGATATTCAAACAACTTTTGGTCAAAGACAAAATGTCCCATTACCTCAAAAAAGTACACCGTTTAGGTTAGCTAGGTCTAGTCCTATAATATGAATACCCAAAGCTGGAAGGAACATTTTTCTTTTTATAACACCAACCAAGGAATGGAACTATTACATGAGTATAGCCGCAATAATCTTGTGCATTGTATATGATGGAGGTTTGCAAGAAAAATAATGTACGAGATGAAGTATGCAAGAAAGTAGAAATATTCATTTGTATTTTCCTCTTGAACAAATGTTCGGTTGCAGGCAGGTTATAATTGTACTCAATTTGATAATGCTGAAGAGCTCTAATACAGATAAAAAATATCAAGGTTGTAAATTGGATGATAGCAAGTGCACTGGAGATGTTTGGTCGAGAGTGAGCTTCTAAATTGTTCATCAGTAATTCGAGGTGGACAACTCTAGCTTCGACGTGTCTGAGCATGTTAAGGATTTTTGCCTGTAGTATATCTCAAGTGCTTCCGGAGCTCCTTTTGCTCCTGTTAGACGTTTGATGGACTTCTCAGCAATTATCTGAGGCTATTTCATATATTGTGGCCTGTCATGTGAATATCGCCTTTGATGGAGAAGGAAATGAATCTACTTTGAGGAAGACGGGTCACACTTGGGAACCCTTCCCACTGGTGCAAGCTAAAACAGTGGCTCTTCCTTTCATCAGGAATTTATGCTGAAGAAGAATGGACAAGAAAGGAGCATTACAGATATCGTTGCCATGTTGATAAGCCATCTGATAATGGATGCATTACATTTGGGTGATGCTAATCCTCTTCTTATAACTCGTTACTGTTAAATGACCTTTTACACAAACCATAGGCAGAAGGAGTTAGCATTGCTAATATTGCTATGAATTCAGAGACTAACACATCGGTGAATGATGTTGGCCTGTTTGGTAATGCACACGAGGTAACTGATGGTAAGGGAAAAATATTCTCAATCACTGGGGCTAAGTTGTGTCTCTGTGGCTTGTGACTATGAAGACTGTGGGAATTGCTATTCTTCGGATCAGGAATGTGAAAAGCACATGTGAATTGCCCAATTAACAGACCAATAAAAACAATTTATACCCAGGAGAGCCGACCATCTTGCACTAGAGTTTAGATCCCACTGATCAAGTTGGGTACCGAAAAATTATAATGAATTTAAGTGATGGCAGTTGACCGCATGTTGAGGTTAACTAATCTAATATGAATTTTCTCTATAATAACAACTATAAATGGACATTCGAAGTAAAACCAAGATATTTCTGAGAGTATGTAAAATTTACCTTTTTCTTTTGCTTCTGAGGCATAATGTTAGCACGAACAGCCTTAGCAGCAGAAATAGTATCACTTTGGATCTGCATCAGTGTACCCTTCTTCTTCCGATCTGTCGATAGGGAAGCCGGAACTGTCGTCTGTGGAGGCAGTGCCGGTGGTGCAGCAGGCGTCGACTGTGATGAAGTCGAGGTGGATGAGGGGTCTGATGTTATCAGATCCATTAGCGTCGTCCCCGACGAATCCTGCAACATTACATATCAAAAATGAAAACTAGGTAAATGATATTTGATGCGAATCGAAGAGTGAGTGAGATCAGTAAGAAACTTACTGCCATGTTTGATTGAAGCGAATGGAGCGGAGACACCTAAATTATGAAAATGCACATTGATGGGGACAACACTCTCTAAATTCTTTATTCTTTTTTTTTTTTTTTGGGGAGAAGACGGAGTTGCTTGCTCCCTCTGTTCTAATACGAAATTACACCTAGATCCCTTCTACATGGTTTTTTCTTTTACGAAAATGTTCAATTTGCGTTAAAAATAATTTAAACATACTCCCCTTCAAATTCACACCCCTTACACACGGACACACCAAAAAACAAAATGAGGACGTTCAAAAAATGAGGTTAAAAAAAAAAAGTGAACAAATTATGTGGAAAGAAGAATGCATGTGCAGGGATTAATGGTGGGCACTAGATCGGGTCATTCTGTATCGTTTTGATCCGATTTTATTTGGTACAAAATAAAACGGGATGGGACGGGTTCTATTGAGTACCGGAACGAAACGGGATCTCATTTTCATCTCGCTCCGTCTCGATCTGGTAAAAAAAATTAAAATAGTCATTTTTTCTAATATAATCATTACCAACGGCTATTATAGCTGTTTTAACCCGCCACAGCCCCCAACCCTCTACCTAATTTTTTCCTATAAATACTATATTTTTCACTCATTTTTCATCAAAATCTCTCAATTCTCTCTACCCTCTCATTATTTCTCAATCTTCTACTCTCTAAAATCTCCAATATTAATTTATCAATTACCAAAATCTCTAATTTATAATTATTTATTTTTAGTTAACATTTTTAATTGAAAATTCGAAGCTAAATTTGATGGATTTTGGAGGAGCAATCTTCTTCAACTTTCATCATTAAATTATTTACTTTCAGTTATTGTCTATTTTTACATAGACGTTTGGTACATTCGTTCTACTCTTATTATTTTATTTTTGTATTTATTAATTTATTATTTATTTTGTTGTATTTGCTAATTTAATTATAATTTTATTATATTATGGATTATTCTAAAAAGTTCTGGAAAGAAGAAAACTAGTTCTAAAAAAAAAATTTAAGAGGATGTTATATTCTAGTTCATCTTCGCAATCTAAAGTTCCTTCATATAGATATAATATTGATGTAGATGAAGCTAATTTAGTTGCTCTACAAAATGTACCCATAGAAACTAATATTGATACTCCTTTAATTAATACCAAAATTTTTGAAAGAATGTACCACAAATTTAAAAAAGATTTAGATGAACAAGTAGAAGTATATTTAGATGAGGATTTAGATGAAATGCCTACTAGTCCTGCTACCGAAGCACCAACTTTGGCTCCAAATGAATCTAAGTCCGAGGTTCAAACTAGTTCCCTCCCCCTGCTTCTCAAAAAAAGAAAGAGTAACGCTCTGACAGGTCGTCCTAAAAATTCATTTGTCTGGCATTTTTGTAGTTTAAATGACGAAAAAACTCTTATTAGTTATCGTCTTTATAAAAAAACTTGGGTTTCTAAATCTGGCTGCAGTGGGGGTTCAACGGGATGAATGATTAGACAGACATTTAGAATCAATGCATAAACGGGAGTGTCAGACACACTTAGCTAGTCTTGATCCTGCTATGATTGTTAGCGGTACTCAACCATCTTATGGAGGGTCAAACATGCTCCAAAGTAAATTAAACGTTTCTAACCCCGCTGGCCCTCTTTCACAACAGCCGTATAGCAAGGATCGTGATCGTAGAAATTTTGTCAAAATGATTGTTTGTTCTGGTTTGCCTTTTAGTTTTGGTGAACATCCTGTTTTTATTGAATATATTCATGATACATTTAGTTCTAATTATGAAGGTATATCACGAAGTATGGTTAAAAGAGATATGTTTAATTTTCACAAACAACATTATCAAATGATTTGTGAATATGTTGAATTAATGAATTATGGAGTTTTCATAACAACTTATATGGGTCGTAGTCCTAGTGATTTTGATTATTTAATTGTTACATTACACTGGGTTGATTATAATTAGAATCTACAAAAATGAATTATAACTTATAAGATTTGTGAAGTAAGAAAAATTGGTGCTTATATTGCTAGTACAGTTGCAGATATTTTATATTTTTATGGACTCGGTGATAAAGCATTTAGTATTACACTAGATAATACTTCTGCTAATTAAAATGCAATAAACTTGTTAAAAAGTAGAATTTATCCAATATAAGTAGATGATTTTCATGTTAGATGTGTTGCACATATTTTAAATTTGGTTGTAAAGAAAAAATTGATCATGCTTGTTTTTGGATTTTTCATATGCAACGTAGCAGAATTAATCACTTTAAGAAATTTTGTAAGGTAACGGCACTTCCCTATAGAAAGGTTCCCAAAATATTGAAACTAGGTGAAATTTTTTTTACGAAATGTTTGAAGTTGCATATAAACATAGAAAACCTATTACTATGCATTTTAACGGGTATACTTCTAATCCTGAACATAAATTAATAATGATGATTGGAAAAATGTTAATGAACTTTTAATATTTTTGAAATCTGTTTACGATGCGACAAACGTTTTTTTTTTTTTTTGCTTATATTATTCAAATGTTACTGAAATCTTATTATATGAATTAAATATTACATGTCGTTTTGCTGAATACTAGATATAAACCATTATTTGAAGATGCTATTATAGCTATGGTTGAAATTTTAAAAAATATTTTTTTCTATACCACAAATTTATTTAATAGTTATTTTATTTAATCCAGAATATAAAAAAAGTGAGGTAAAAGCACTAGTTAAGTGTTTTTATGATAACTTAGAAATTCAACAATATGAAGAAACTAGTTTAGAAACATGTCAAAACAACATTAGATTTTATGCTAGGAATATGTATGAAAAATATTGTACATTACAAACAAGTAATATTGACTCCCCGCAACGTAATAGACCTAAATAATAATTTCATACTAAAATGAAGTCTCAACTTGCATTGATTCTTTTAATAAATGTGATTTTAATGATTATTTAAACTAGGATTGGACAACATAACGAATGATGAAGGCATAACACAACTTCTGAGTTGGTAGAGGGTTCGATAAAAGTCAAATTTCAAGACTCAGCAAGATGGCGAATGATGTATTCGTTATTCAAGTGACATCGATAACTTCGAAATCAGCATTCAACACAAAAAAAATTCAAATTAAAAATCATCACTATTCACTAAAAATGAACCCAGTCCATCTCAATACCAGTCCATTCCATTCCGTTCCAACTCAATAACGATATAGAGCAGTCTGAAGTTAAATCACTTTAACTTAGGTTGTTTGATAACTCGCAGAGTGGTACGAAATAGTTGTGAATCATTGAGGAAAGAAAAAGTAAGGATAATTAACGCACTGTTGACTTGTGCAAACAAAAATAACTCGCCCCGTACTTACACAGCTTACAAACATGGGTGACCTCTCAACCAATCACTGCTTACTTAGCGGGGAAACCACCCAACCTGTCCTGTCCTGTCCTCCCAGTATGCTTCACAATCATTCCCTACCCCACCTAATTTTTCATTTTTTCATATCCATTTTATTTTACTCTCTTACTCTTTTATTTATACTTTTTTTCTCATTTCCATTTATTCATCTTATTTTTT
>JBDJHY010000094.1:12051407-12066041 GCA_039654485.1 Withania somnifera
ACAAAAACATCAGAAATTGAGTGAAGTTACTAGGAAAAAAGAATCAAATTTACATAATTTTACATATAAGAAAAAACCATAATAAATCATATAGAAAATGTACCTTCGAAGAATGATTCTTTAGCAAAAGCGAAAAAAAATAGAGAAGAGAGAATGAGAATAAAGAGAAAGGTAATGGAAGATAGGTTTAGAAAATAATGTGGAAAACCCACTTTTCTATTTAGTGAAAAATTTTGGAAAACTAGTTTTAGGAGTTTTCCAAATCGAATACAAATTTGAAAAACCAGATTTTCCAGTTTTCTTGGAAAAATATTAATTTTGAATATGTTTTCCATTTTTTCAGTTTTCTCAGAATACTTTTCTAAAAAAGTAAAATAATTTTCTGTTAATGAACGTACCCTAAACTATCCACAAGTAACAAGATACAACTTCTAATATTCAGAAATATGAACCCTCTATGAATAGATACTTCCTCATGCTAACATACAAAATAACTAAATCCACTATTAAAACCAGAACAATAATAAATAAATAACTACGTCTCGATCCAAAACTAACTAAAACTGCACTAGTAAACTAGTTTTACCCACACCGTCCTTTATTTTCGCAATGTAATCTAATATTGAAGGAGAATAACCCAGTGTTATCAAAGGTACACCACTATTTCAGTCAACTAAACAATTGTGAGACCATAAAGTCCTATTATTCAACACAAATACATAAACAAATGTAATTTAACAAATAAGATTATTCATAGAGTTATACTAACAAACACTTTACATTTTATGATTATGACCTTAAGATATGGTCTACCTAAATTAACAATCTTCAGTTTAGGGACTGAACAAACAAGTTCATAAAACACGGCCTACTTTGCACACAGAGCCCTCAGGTTACCAATCAGATAGACTCCATTTAAGACATGAGATTAAGAAGAAAATTCTCTAGCAGGTTTAGTCCTAACACATGGTTGCATCTACATAGACAAATATTGTCACAGATATTGCTTCTGGAATAATAGAGGAACACTGATGACTCTTAATCTACAAAAACCACCATGAGAAAGGCAAGGGTGGTGATACCTACCTTTACTAGTCTTAATCTTTTTCCTTCCATACTTTCTCACTGATATCCTTTATTTTTTATAGTATAATCTTTTATAGATGTATGATAAGCAAGAAGGGCATGCTGAAACATGAACTAGTCACAACCTTTTGTCAGTTATAAACGAATAAGGAGTAAAAAGATTCAAACATGTCCTTAACATCCTGAGTAAGATTTATATTTTCCAAGTAATCCAAAAGAAAGTAGAATATAAATTTACAACTAGGTACATTCTCTTGTTTGTGTTGTAAAATTCTTGCATTCCTCTCTGTTCTAGGTAGTCCACGTAATAGTCTGTCGGGATAGTATTTCATAAACTTGTTTAGTGAAAAAGAAAGATATGAATTTTCTAGACGAGTGTTGGGATCTTGACCCTACAACTCGTGACAGTTTACTTTTCAAGGAGTAAATGAGGGGAAATAAGGAACTAGTTAAGTCTAATGTTATGATCTCGACGACATATGACCCTAAGTAGGTAAATATACATCATAAGACAATCAGAAAATTAATCAATAAATGATCCATCAATTAAAAAATGAAGAATTTTTAAGTCAAAATAGAACCCAAACAATTCTTGAAGAAATCAAGCCCACAGATTCATTGTATCATACACTAAAAAGTTGACATCTTGTTTTTTAGACCAAAATAAACTCCTATAAAAACTAGATCAAAAAAACATATAAAAAGCCACATTGTTTAGATAATAAAGACTTAATATTAGATGAATCAAATGTAAAGAAAGATTTGCATCTACTCCCACCGAGAAGTTCTAAACCAAGCCACAACTTATTGCATATAGCTGCAAACAGAAATCCACAAGCTTTCAAGGGTTCATCAAACTTTCAAGCATTCTTCGGTCAGGGGAACCAAAAGTAGGCCTAGATTATCACCAACAAGAAAATCTCTTCTAAAGCTCAGGAACTGATCCAGAAAACCAAACCTCCTGCAGGAATACTGAAGAACAGACAGGCAAGTCAAGTAATCAAGCAAAACATGTTAACAGGTGTTGCTGTACGTATTGAGCGAGGTACTGGTAAGTCGTAATTTAGATCTGTCTATCCTTTAGAGAGATGCTGGTCATATTACATTTATAAGCAAGTTTTGTCACGCCCCCAAAACTGTAGGAGACGACAGGTATACCTTATGAACACCTGCTTTACAACTGATTTATGGCATATATGAAACTATAAGACAATAAGTGAGTGGTATAACTAACATGGCTGCATATACATACTGTAGAGTTTATTAACTAAAAGCTATACAATATTACACTATATGATGTCTAGGAAGCCTCTAAAGAGTTTAAACACTATATCAATAATACCTAGTCGGATAGGCCAACTTAGAAATAGATCACACGGAGCTAGTATTCTGAAAGATGATCATTGGAATCATTGGTGACGTTGTTTGACAATTTTTCTATAGTTTGAAACTTCAAATTGAAAGATCAACTTATATTAGGCAAAAAGTCAAGAATGAATTGGTTCATGAAGAGTTCTCATCTTTACTTCATACTTTGTTAGTGAACTGTAAGAGCTATACTTTTGAGAAATGTAATATATGAATACAGATAGAGTTTCTATGTCAGGTCGTTTCCTCATTGCGAGAAGCATGACTTGAATCGTCATACTTAGTGGGCAAGAACACTCTCTCTAGTTCCTATAGTATAGGTGTCATATACAAGGTCTGAAGCACCAAAGTAGATCGAGACAAATGTGCATGTATAATTTGTTACTAGTTCAGGGAAGAACCCAAATGAGAAAAAGCTTGTTGAGGAAAGGAAGGTTGAGGAAGTTCCAGCAGAGAACGTGGATGAACTGGAATCTTAAGTTGAATTGTGTCTCATGTTGGAATGTTTTCACCTCTAAGTTATTAACCTGAACCTTTAAACCTTTAAAGTTCTTAATTTGTAACATTTTGTACACTAAAATTATGTATGTAGGATCTAAAACTAAAGAGAAACAGTCTACAACTAGATAAGCATATAACAAACAAATAGCAGTTAAGGAAAATAAAATAAAATACAGTGAGAGGTATAACTTACAGGGGGAAGGGAGTATAGTGTACACAAAAAGAAAAAATTTAATGTTATACCGTAACATGTTAAATGGTCCAATCTATTGATCACTCGACGGTGGTGGTGAAGAAGGCATACCAAGAATTATTCTCTAAAGCTGTTCGTATATGCTCTCTAGCTCATCCACGTGTTCGCATATACTCTCTGACTCATCCACGTGTCTCTTTAGTGATTTATTTTCCTTTTTAGTTGCAGTTAGCTTATCTAAAGAGTAAAATAAAATTTATCACAAAACATACATATTTTGCATTGGTTCAGGTTCGACAAATTTGTTATCCTTCTTACGGTCCCGAAAAGATAGTACCCATGCCTGCTGGCTTACCATATTTACCTCCCTTCACATATAAATAACATGTTGAAGAAATTATTTTTGTCAAATAATAGGCTTCTTAAATATTTTCAAGAGTTACTTACCTATTCATGAAAAACCTCTCTAATAGGCTTACTACCTGTACGACGAGGCATACTCATCTTAGACCTATTAATTGATTTTCTTGTATTTGTTTCCTATATTAAAAGTGCACTATCGAAATTATAATCAGCCATTTCAAATAACATGTTAATAAATATATACTATGAAGTCGTACCTTAAACTTTTCACTTAAGAAATGCTCCTTAACCAGTCATTTCCAATCACTCTTATCTACCGCATCTGGCAAAACTTTTAAAGCATTGCAGAATGTCTTAAATTTAATATTTTTATGCATTGATCCTCTCCTATTATTCCACAACCTTACCATATGATGCAGGACATGTTCTTTTTGTTATTCATGTGGCCACTGATAATTTTATCCTATAATATTTCACAAGTATCATTAAACAACAAAGTAAAAAACTCATGTAAATTAGAAAAAAATAAAATTTATCTAACTATGTACATCAAATTCAACCACTACCCATTCACAAGTATCATTAAACTATTCAGTTAAAATAATTTTACTCTATGTGAAAACTAAATAGTCAATACCATCTTGAAAAATATTACTCAATCCTTAACGTAACAGCATCCCATATGAGCTCTAGCTTATCTTTTTCAATTTCAGTCCAGAAGTGTACCACTAATAGGCACATATTACGATCATTAAATAAAATACACACACGTATCTCACAAATGAGGCATAATTCTTTCCAACAACTCCATTTTGATAAAAATTGACACTTAATATTTCCCCACATTTGAGTCATGAAACATTTTTACAAATATTTTTTCATCTTACTCTCTTTACCTTTCAAGATGCACATGCACATGCACATGCAAATTAATTTAATCAAACATAAGCAAAACTTTCATTACCTTAGCAAAAAAAGTACAATTTGAGACAATAATACTTATTTCATTTGTTTAAGTATCTTGCATCACTTTAACTTTTGGAGGGCGAGGAACATCATCTTCGATTGGATCAAAACTGGAGGTCAATGATGTTATTCTATACTGGCTTATTGATCAGATGTTGTACTTAAGTTTTTACTTTGGTCACTTGAAATTCCTTTTTGAGCCCTTATTCTTATCAAAGAAACAGACTGTAAGCTTTTCCCTCATCCTTAATTGCTAAGGCACCATGTGAAAGGTGTGCATGCTTATTTGATCTCATTGAAGAATTCTGAAATTTTGATGAATTCATATCAACCTAATAGAAAAATGGATTTTAAGTTCACCAAATAAGAGAAAAATCATTCAACAAGGGGACTAAGGCGAAAAATGATAGTAAATCTATAATACAACTTGTTGTATTACTAAGATTTATGTCCTGAGATTAGGAAATCTATTAAGAGTTTGTTTGGCCCATGGTCGTGAATTATAATTAAAGGCAAAATATATAACAGTTCATTGAAATGACCAAATAACCTCATATAATGCTCATCCAACAGCTACAACATGTATATGTTAGAAGATTCTAAGACAAATATGCATAATACATTTATAGACTCATTGGACAGATCATTCATATCTCAGAATACTACTATTTAACTAACTATTTCGTGACAAAAGCAATTAAATATAGAAGCAGTGCATGGATGATGTAATTGAATACATGTCTAAGACACAATCGCCTCTGAGACCAAGGAAGAGAGCAATCAAATGAACAGAATGAAAAAAATTAAGTGTTAAACAGAACAACAAAACATCAAACCATAACAAATGACGACAACCCAGTTAAAGAGAAAATGCAGATGACTAGAACAAGAAAAACCCAAATATGTTTATAGCATAAAAGATAAGAATCTAAAAAAATCAATCATAATAAACCTGTAATAGCATAAGAATGATGATAACTAACTGAAACTTTTATAATTTCTTTCGGTATTTCAGCAACTCCAAGATATGCAACAAAACAGATCAATGTAAGTTAAGTAAGAAGACTATTTGAGGTTCTTAAAGGACCTATTCCTTAATATTTAAACTAGGAAAACTCTAACTTTTGAAAAAATAACTTTAGAGGAAGAAAATGCGTGCCTAATGTCTTTAAGTTTTGAAGATGCATGCCTTTTGGATCACAGAATCCAACCTTTCGTACCATCTAAGGCAGAATTCTCACCTCTAAATTGCCTCATAAGATATTTTATAGTGAGAAATGAATTGAGATAGTCCCCTTCCCCTTAGCTTAGTTTCCCCTTCAATTGAAATATCTTATAAGTCCTCCTGTCCTAGTATTCACTTGAGGTCACTATACAATTTTGAAAGATAGTCATGAGACAAATAAGGTTTGATTTCCTTATTTGATTCTTAAGTAAATTTTTGAAACTTAAAAGGACTTGACTGACAGAAATTTTATAGAAAACAAGTCAGACTCCATTGTACATTGTATAGGAAGACTGGGAAACAAGACTATTACGTTTTGAAATAGGACCAACTATTAAAATAGTAGTAAGTTTTGGAATTTGGAATGATAATGTTAATCCCTGGCTCTTGAAAAGAAAATAATCTATGGGGAAGATTTTTTCATCCAAAGGGTTCGAAGAAGGGGGTGAACCCCTGCTCTGGTCCCCAGTCATGAGTCAAGGGCAACCTAAGTAGCCTACTTTCCAAAAAATAAACCTAGTTTCCTTTGCAAAAGGCTTAGATAGGTAGATTGAAGAAAATCATTTTCCTTTTTAAAACACTTGGAAGTAGGAAAATCATGCAGAGAGTAGGCAAGTTTAGACACATTAAGCAAGATACCATGTAGATTAACAAAGTTGTGAATACCATAAAGTAAAATAATATGAGAAATCAAAAAGACTTGGAAATTTCAAGGCAATTTAATGTGTAAAACTAAGCAGACTTGGGATATAATATGGTGAGTCAGTGAACAAAATCAAGCAGACTTAGTACACAACATAGTGAAACAATGTGTAAAACCAGTTTAATAAGTCAGCATGACAGGATGAGGTACAAGAAATCAATGAAACATGCAATAGAAAAACCATGTACAGGAAATCAAGTGTTAGAGAACAAAATAGTAAGATAATAGGCAAAAACAAGTTTAGAACCCTCTTAGTAATTACTTCAGTCAGCTCTTCCATACACAATTACCTCGTAGGTTCCTTATAGATCCTATAGATCATCATCCTTATGTTCCTTATCTTTGTTCTCCTCAACATCGAAATAATCACAAGGTTGAACCTTTTGTACAATATGCTTGCTGTTATTCAAAAGATCGGTGGCATAAAATACTTGTAATGCTTGGTTGGCTAATACAAAAGTCTCATTTATTCTCAAAAAATTATTAAAGGTTAATTATTACGAAGCCATATTCATCTACTTTAATTCCTCTTTCTTAATCATGTACCTCAAACCACAAACATCGAAATAGCATTAATCTCCTCCCACCAGGAAATTGTAATTTAAGAATCTTTGTTAACTCTCTTTATTAATCAATTTTATTCACTTCATTAGTCTCACCAACTCTAACCACCCCACAATTTTTTGTTCTCAAACCTTTGTCATGATATTGCACATGAAACCTATATCCATTAGTAACATAGCCTTTGAAACTTGTCCTATATGGAAGAGGACCACGTAACGTGACAATGAGACCAATTCTTTTGTTTTCTTGTTGTCATCATGTTTGTGCAATTTCGCCACCTATTAAATTTAGGTATATAGTTTAGAAAATAGCACTCACAATTAATTTGAAAAATAAAATTTCATTATTGCTCACCTTCATTTTTAACCAACTAACGAATTGTCTATTCATCCTATCGCTGAATATTTTTTAGATGTATCAACTAAAAATTGTGAAATTATCTGCAACGTATTTGGAATAAGACATATCATTCTAAGCAAGGAAATATGAAAAAATAAAAGGAAATTATTTGAGCGAGTAACTACGTACTCGAGAAATTGTAGCACTTCTTCAAAGTTATTCAAATATAAAAATGTGCAATCTCAGAGTCACTTGAATTAAGAATGTTTGGTTTTCGAAGACCTAAAATTTCAAGGTTGAGAAATTTTTTTTAAGACTCCATCAAATTCAATAGAACCACCACAATAATTCTATTCAGTGCAATCAATTTTTTTTTCCATTGTAAGAAAATACCTTGAACGTAAGATCCTACATTCAGTTTCCATATATCCCTCTGCAATAAATCATTTTTGGCAAGCCATATTACAAATAAAAGATTTCATAAAATACAACCATTGCTCCACTAGTACATCCATCGATATTTGATAATTCTAGCAATCTTTGCTTCATTGGCTCAATGAATTGGCAAGTGGATGATGCTATTATAAAATACATGAATGAAGACCTTCTCTAACTTGCACAAAGTTATTGGAATTTGGGCTTCTATTTGATTTAGCTCATCTACTCTTAAACATTTTTCTCCAAGTATTTTTGAAAAATATAGACAAATCAATAAGTGGTTCAAGCATACCATATGTCGCAAAGGGAAGTAAATATTGTAGAATACCATGACAATCATGACTTTTCAATCTTGAAAGTTTATGATATTCAAGGTTGAAACCCAGATATATTTTATGAAAATCCATCTGGGACCTTTAAATTCTTTAAGAAACTAAAAAAGTTGTTTTTTTCTTAGGGAGATAAGGTGTAACTTGATTTTGGTAACTCATAGTTATCCCTACTCTTTATCGGATGCAATTCCTTCTTTATGTTCATTGCTTTCAAATCCATCCTAGAAATCAAGATGCCTTTGGTTTTTTTCTTTGACATTTAAGATTTTCCCAGAAATATGATTACATATATTCTTCTCAATGTGTATCACATATAAATTATGCTGCAACAACAAAGTTTTTCAATATGAAAGATCAAATAAAATGTTCTTATTTTAATTTTCACCCTTGCTATCATGTTATATTTTCATCTTCTTCTTTGGATCCTTTACTTGTAATAACCCATCTAAATCAGCTACTTGATCAATTATATCATTGCTGGATAGGATTTTTGTGGTTCTTCTTTCTTCTTGGTGCCATCAAATGAATTTTTATCATTCTATAATTTGTGATCATCAGGAATAGTGTCTATGGAGCATATAGAACTCCATTTTACAATTTCACAACCTAATTGAAATATTTTGCAACATGGGAAAGCTAATTTTTCTTTGGACCTCCAATAGGTGGGTGTTACTGTGAAGATAATCATTTAAAGGTAATAGGCACAGTTTAGCAAAGGTTCACATACTCATGACGTAGAGATGAACCAACCACATTTCATGCAAATCCCAAATAGGTTCACTACATTAAACATTAAACACCCTGAAAACAAGAACATGAGGCTTTAACTGAATAGAAACCATGTGAATGAAAATAGAACAATTATCATTCATATACAGTCATCTAAAACTAGACCAATGCTTAAAGAAATTGAACACTACATACCATAACAGGACGCTGAAGGGTAAGACAAACTAATTAGAAATAACTTTAGCATATTAGTTATCTTAGACCTAGCCATATGTCAACACCCAAAAATCAATTTGTAATGGTGTTTACCACCTGTAGACAAGACTAACCCTAGCTTTGAACATTGAACGATGAGCCAATACCGATTACAAAAAATTAAAGAAAAGAGAGAAGAAGAAAATGAACAAGGAATAGAAATACATAACATAAAGTAACTCCCTAGCACCTGGTATCGTGGATATAGAGCATCTATCCATAGAACAGTATAAAAGTACAACCCATAATGGGGAAAAAACTACAAGGTATCCATCCTGGGACCAGACTAGGAAAACTCCATGCAGAAAAAGAATGTCAACTGCTCATCGTATCTCTAAACAACCCTGGTTAATATCGCACGATCTCACTTGTCCTGCTAACTCATGCTAGGACCTGCATCACAAAAGGATGCAGAATTATAGCGTGATTGCCAATACAATGCGTACAAGTAGGCATCATAGGCCAACCAAGGTGCGATCAAATGACAAACAAGAAGGAATAGTCTCAATACTAGCCAGATAGTATGAAAAAAGGTCAACCATAAGGATATAACACACAGGAACTGTTTCATAAGAAAATCATGATCAACGTGACACGTACCTGGAGCCCTAATGTAACACTCACAAAGGAGAACCACCAAAGAGAATACCCAATAAGTCATGAAATGATCAAACTGCGAGTAAAACAAAAGCAGTAATTAGAGCAAATATAGCTTGCAAAAAAGAACACCAGCTTATAAGTAACCCAAAGGGACTCCCCCGGTAAGACTTAAGAGTACAACCAAGTGCAAAGGATGCAATACAAATGGGTAATGAAAAGTAAATAGTGCCTGTACGCTCCCTCCCCAGTATGTTACCCTTATGGGAAGGACCCACAGAAGGCTTCCCTAGGTACCACTCCTTTTTTGTACACCCCTCCCCAAGCTATACAAATACCTAGTACATCAGGTATGGATACCTAGGTTGGAAGGTCCATGGAGGGATCTAGTGCCACGTACAAAACCTCGTATAAGTGTGTCGTACTCTCAAGGGAGTTACAAGGTCCCTATCAGAACCAAGGAGTTCTTAAGCTTACATGCACAAAAAGCATGGGATCATCCCGTATATTATGAAAATCCCAATTCTATCCATAAGGAAAAACCAAGTCTCGATGAAACATAGTTATCGCCTCATAGGCAGTATTCAAAAACCATAGTGATAGTGAGAAAATAGGATTCAATAGTGTGAGAAAATTAATCCATACTATTCATGAGCGCAGTCATAGAGAGTATAAATATAATATATAAAAAACCACTTTCCAATTTTCATATTACTAAAATCCCAATTAGCTCTTAAAACATCAATGCGTGCTAGTTAAACACAGCGAAACAACAATTTACATAGGCTCTAACACCACCAGCTAAGCCTGGAGTATAATTACAAGGCTCTAGAAACTAGTCTAATCCCCTTCTTAACTTAAAATAGATTACAGAGTTGGTGTGAAATACACAGGAAAGACCTCATATCCCTAGGGAAGTACAACAAGTGACAAAGCCAGCAAGATAGGTCGTAGGCAAAGATACGACTATAATGGGCTTCAAACTAGTAACCTTAACCCAAGTTGGCAATTTACCAATCATATAAAATAGTAAATTCTAATCTAAAATACATAAGACATAGATTACCCGGATTTTTGTGATTCCCTTAAAAAAGAACGCTAAAATATCCAAAGAATCACGAACAAAGCTCAAAATCAGACAAAGCTAGAAAAAACATAACCCACGCATCAAGACTAGTAAAACCAGACCCATATTACTATGAAAATAGCGATGTCAGAATCAAAAATAAAAACGGGTCCATTAACCCTAGTAGCTCAAAAATTAGAATATTTATACCAATAATTAGAGAAAAGCGTATGGAACGTATGGTACAAAATAGTGCTTAATCAATGGATATGAATTAATAAATAAGCCTAAGAAAGTTTGTATATGTCATGACCCAAAATCTCAGGTCATGATGGCGCCTACACCCTACCTATAGACAAACCTGACCTTACTGCCCGGAGTTGGGTACAATGGGCTATAACTCTCAGAACAACAAAAAAACAACGAAGGGACAATAAACGATACATAATAATGAAAGCTATTAATGAGCTATACAGAACTTGAATCCCCAAAACCTGGTGCCAGTGGCATGTGGAGCTATTGAATCGAGTGAAGCAAGCTAAGTGAAGGAAACTATGATCGATTCGGATGACAAGCTCACCATAATCCCCGCAAATCTGCCAAGACTACTCTGCACGATCTCCGTATTGCTGATAACCCCTGCCTCTATCTGCACCACAAAAAAGGTACAGAAGTGCAGCATGAGTACCAAGAAAGGTACCCAGTAGACATCATCAGCCGACTGGGTTAAAAATAAAATGCGAGTAATAAAGCGAGGGAGTAAAATAGGTCAGGGATAGCAAGGAATAATGAGGAAAGCAGTAAACTAATAATCGATAGAAAAGTAGGATATCGAAATTATTAGTATAAGCTATAGGGCTTGACATAGTAGATATAACTACAAGGTCCTACATCTGAAATTCATGATGAGGTAAAGAAACATACTTGTACTCCAGGCCAGTCAAATCTTACTAGCTATGTTGCCATGAACGCAAGAACTATAATAGGGATCAAATAAAAGGGTAACACTAAAAGTGGAGAATAAGTAAACATACAAGAACCTACCGGCATCCCATACCATCGGCAAGTACAACCAGCACAACATAACCTACCTAACGTTCCATACCGCCGATAGGCACAAACAGCACGGCAAAACCCACTATGACTCCCCCTTAAGCTCGGTGATCACACACCATACCTAACGAAATACATAGGGGTGCAGAAAGTAAAGTAAACAGTAACACGAGCACACACCCCCTATCAGTACCAACGTCGCCACCAGACACACACCTCTTGTCAGCATCAATATCATCACTAGCACACACTCCCTTTCAACATCAATATCATCACCGCTGAGGCATCCCTTTAGTATCCACACAGTTTAACATATAATTACCTAAATGAGAGTAATAGTGTAGTACCAGGGTTTCGGATCTAAATAGTGCATATAAGTAAATGTAATACTGCAGCAGTAACAATAAAGTAAACATCGTCTGTGGTTGAAAGGTAACGGCAGTCTAGGATCGGTCAAAGGCCACCAGCTAAGAGGTCATCTCACCACACACGTCGTGCATAAGCTAAGATAGCTAATTAACTAAGATGACTACTGAGGTCACTGGCCTCCACAGGGTGGCCAAGCCTCGTAGCATAACCCTTGCCCTCTATGCCCTTTAACGGGCCCCCGGAGTTCACAACGGACATTAGCAAAGAAGACGAGATCACCCTAAGCAACCCCACGCACAAGAATAATTATATTAACCCAGTTTGTACTGTATAATTAAACCTATCCTACTTCAACACCGGTAAAAACCTCTATAGTGTGCGCCTGGTGAATTTAGAGCTCCAACGCGGTCGATGTCATTCGCAGCTATACAGTTCATAAATCCAGGGTTCAAGATATGAATAATAAGGCTTATTAACAAGTAACTCGGGGTGGGAGACGAGCCTTGCAGCTCGACGACCTAGCTAAAAGCACTGGCGTGCATAGCCCTAAACTCAGGGGACCTCACGGTCCAGGAATGGGCTCAAGGAAAGATAAATTGTATAAACCGAGATGGGGTGAGAGGACGATGCCCTCTCTATGACCAGGACACTCTGGGTAGACCCCGCCGAGGTGACCTCATCAGGAATACCTCGCTAAGATGACCTAGCTTACCATCATAGTGTTAGCGTGACCTCGCCAAGGGTGCCTTGTTAGAGAGACCTTATTGGCCTTACCAGGCAACCTCGACACACAACGACTGGCAAGGCGACCTCGCCATAATGACTAGTAAAGCAACCTCACTATAATGACCTCACCGTAATGACATTGCTACAACAACCTTGCTGCAGCGACTTCGGCAGATCGACCTTACAAGAATAACTGGCAAAGAGACCTTGCCACGACGACCTCGCTATAGTGAATTTGGCGGAGTGACCGCACTAGAAGAGCTGGCAAAGCAACCTTGCAAAAACAACCTTGCTACAACAACTTCAGGAGATCAACCTCACCGGAAGAGATAGCAAAGTAGCCTCACCACAACGACCTCGCTACAGCGACTTCGGCAGAGCGACCTCACCAAATGACTTTAACAAGGAGACCCCGATGTGCTGGAGCAGCCCGAGCTTCTACAACGGCCTTTCCAGATGCTGGGAGCCTCTAAGGGGTCTAGAGCGAGCATTAAGGGGCTAATCTAACCAAACCAAAGCATAGAACCGGGAGGAGAGGCATCATAGAGCAACAAATTCCAGAATTTTCTTATAAACCAACTAGGAGCAAAAGGTAAAACGTCTAAAAATCAATCTGGGAAATGAAGAACATGTCTATAACCCAAAACTGGGATGCGGGATTCCACTTCCTCAAGCTGGTGCTAATGCAATGACTTATGACTATCTGGGAACTAACCATAATTAGCTTAGCATGATGGAACTTTGTGATTTGAGCCATAACCAACAAGAATTAATCAATAGCATATTACAGGCTGGACTCATGCGTCAAACCAGAACCAAATGGGTTTAATCATTACAGCAGCAGCAAGATGATACCCACGCATCGAAAAATAAATACTAGAAATTAAAGATACAACAACAAAATCCCATAAATCTAAGCAAGGGGCTATAGCTACACTCATCCAGATCCTCAGCCATGGCTAACAGTTACTACCTTTATAGGAAGGCGAAGGAAAAGACTTACTTCTTACAAAAGGAACAAGGGTGAGCCTAGGATTGGGGATTCCCCTTCAGGTTAGCTGGGTTTAGAACTTCAAACAACAAGCTGGGAAAAAGAGAATGAGGAGAAGGGGAAGTGGTAAAAAGAGCTGAAAACTTTGAAAGAACAGTAGGGTGCGAGCGCGCACTCACTCCCTCCCTCCCCCCCACACACATGGGCACAGTACAGCGCTATTGGCGCTACTCAGCGCGATCATGCTTAAGGGAAGGCTGGTAGCCAGCATTGTCGACTCTCGGAGAGTGCGATTGTACTGCATCGCAGCTAGTCGACTAGCGCCATCAGCGTCGAAGAGTGTGATTATGCTGAAGCAGACAAAGGGCACCTGATACAATTGCATCACCTACCACGATTGTGCTGAACCTTTTTTCGGTGCACCAGTTGTAGAAAATCTGCAATTTAGGAAACTAGGAAATGGGCCTCTGGGTTCAATTGGAGCCTGATAGGTATGAACCAAATATGCTACCTACATAGAAATGACATTACAAATTCAATGGTGCAAATAAAATTTTAATCCGAGATTGTTTCGATGAAATGTTAATTAAAGTAAACCTTCGACCTAAATTTCCATAATTTCAACTAAGTAACCTGAAATAAGATCGACTATCTTGAGATAGCTCACCGAACCCAAACTCGATATTCAATGCTATTGGCACAGTCAGATTTTCAATATGAAGCTCTGATCATCAAAAGTCAAACCTTTGAACTCCAATAATCCTAAAAAC
>JBDJHY010000094.1:12066141-12084596 GCA_039654485.1 Withania somnifera
TGGCATGACCGGTACGGGTCATCCCATCCCATATCAGTGACCCCGAAATGTGTTGATCTATTACACTAGGTATAGACACAAAGTCGAGTGGCGTAAACACTCACATCGACTCCGGGAGAGGCACACTGTAGGAGTAGGGCTGAAAAGTATTAATGGCCCACCTAAAAGAATATGGGCCTAGTCCACATGGCCCACGCAATCTGTAGAGTAATCACATAATAGGTAATTGATACTTTCCATAACTAAAAGGACTCCTAATAAAGGGAGAATCATATAAGGATTATAAGACCATCTATAGATAGTACAGTTATGGTAGACTTGCCATATCTAGGTATATCAATTCTGGAAATCACTCCGGACGATTCCTCTCCTACTTGGGCATTAAAAGAATCTATAAAAGCTCAAGAAAGTTTAGAAGAGAAAAAGGAGAAAAAAGAGACTACTCACTAAATATTCTTGGAATTCTCTTATTGGTTGTTTACTAACTTAAGCATCGGAGAACTACCCCGAGGATCACCCTGGGCTTTGTTTTGCAGGATCTACTCTCAATTCATTGTTATAAGATGGAGCTTTTTCTATTACATTGTTGGTAATCTTTCGAGACTTATCAGTATCCATCGTTGGTGTCTTACTGTCTTTAGATCCCTTCACATATAAATAAATAGGTTAAGTAAATCATTTTTGACAAACTAGAGGCTTCTTAAAGATTTTCAAGAGGTATTTACCAATTCATAAACAACCTCTTTGATAGGCTTACTACTTGTATGATAAGGCATACTCATCTTGGCCTTATTGATTGAGTTTTTTTTACTTTTTTCTTATATTAACAATGCACAATCGAAATTATAATCAATAATTTCAAATAACATGTTAATAAGTAGGTACTATGAAGTCATACCTTAAACTTTTCACTAAAGAAATTCTCCGTACCATTCCCAATCACTCTTATCTACCCCTTCTGGCACAACTTTTAGTGCATGACAGAATGACTTGGACTTCATATTTTATGCAGTGATCCTCTTCAATTATTCCACAACCTTTTCATATGATGCAATACATGTTCCTTTTTATCGTTCATGTCGTCACTGGTAAATTTATCCTATAATATTTCACAAGTATCATTAAACAACAATGTCAAAATTTCAAGTAAGAAAGAAATACTATTTACCTAACTGTGTACATCCAGTTGAACCACTACCTATTCACAAGTATCATTAAACAAGTTAGATAATACAATTTCACTTTATGTGCAAAACTAAATAGTCAATACCATCTTGAATATTATTACTCAATCCTTATCGTAATAGCTTCCGCATGTGCTGTAACTTATCTTTTTCAATTTCAGACCATGAGTGTACTGCCAATTGTCACATATTACGATCACAAACTAAAATACCTAGGTGCCTGAGTCATAATTCTTTCCAATTACTCAATTTTTATTAAAAAAATTTACTTACATGTTCCCCGAGTTTGAGTCGTGCAACATTTTTACAAATATTCGTTCCTCTTGCTCTTTTTGCCTTTCTAGATTCACATGCACCTGCAAATTAAATTAATCAGACATAAACAAGATTTTAATTACATTAACAAACCAAAAAAAATACAATTTGCGATAATAATACTTATTTTATTTGTCTGAGTATCTTGCATCACTCCAAATTTTGGAGAAAGGGGAACATCATCTTCAATGAATCAAGATTGGATGGAGCGAAATCTTATTCTGTATTGGATAATTTTGATGAGATGTTGATGCATTGAAGTTTTTACTTTATCCATTTGAAATTTCTTTTTGAGCCTGTACTCTTACAAAAGCCAAAGACTATAAGCTTTTACCTCATCCCCTAATTGCTAAGGCACCAGGTGAAAGGTATTCAGGGCACCAGGTGAAAGGTATTCAAGATTATTTGATCACATTGAAAATTTCTGATATTTTGATGGATTTATATCAATTTAATAGAAAAATAAATTGTAAGTTCACCAAACAAGAGAAAATCATTCAACAAGGGAACTAAGGCAGGAAAATCTTATAACTTTCTATCTTTTTTTCATTGTAAAGTGCAGTATAAAAAGTCTAATAGTTTGGGAGTTATCTTTAAAAAACTTATGAGTCAAAGAAAATAAAATAACATCTTTGGAATATCCAAGATATAGTATAACCTGTTCAATTACCAAGATTTATGTCCTAAGCTTAAGAAATCTGTTAGGAGTTGGTTAGGCACATGGTCGTGCGTTGTAATTAAGGACGGAATGCCTAATAGTTCACTGATAAGACAAAACAACATCATATAATGCTCAGCCAAAAACTACAACATGCATATGCTAGCGATTAAGACAAATATGCACAACACATTTATAGACACAGTGGACAGATCATTCATATCTTAGAATACTAATTCTATTTAACACCAAAGATATGCTAAAAAACAGATCAAAATAAGTTAAGTAAGCAAACAACTTTAGGTTCTTAAAAAATCTAGCTCTCATTACTTTAGACTAGGAAAACACTATTTTTTAAAACAATAACTTTAGGATCAGAGAATTCAACTTTGATCAGAGATGCATGTCTTTTGGATCAGAGAATTCAACTTTGAGTCTCATACAAGGATAAATACTCACCTCCAAACACCTTCATAAGAAAAGGAATAGAGACAGTCCCCTGTCCCCTAGCTTAGTCATCCCTTCAATTAAAATATCTTATAAGTCCTCTACTTGTCCTGGTATTCACCTGAAGTTCACTATACAATTTGAATAGATAGACATGAGGAAAATAAGGTATGATTTCCTTATTTGCTTCTTAAGTAAAATTTTGAAACCAGAAAAGACTTCTCTAAAAGAAACTTTGTAGAAAACAACTCATACTTCATTATACACTGCATAGGAAAACTGAGAAACAAGACAATTATCTTTTGAAATAAGACCAGCTATTTGGGACTTTGGACTGAGGATGTTGACCTCTGACTCTTAACAAGAAGAGAAGCTATGAGGAAGCTTATTTCATTTAAAGGGATTCAGAGAAAAGGGTGAACCCTGCTTTGGTTCCAAGTGATGGAGTCAAGAGTAACTTGAATAGCGTACTTATTGAAAAGTAAATCAATTTTCCTTTACAAAAGACTCAGGCAAGTAGACTGAAGAAAACCATTTTCCCTTTATAAAGCACTTGGAAATAGGAAAATCATACAGAGAGTAACCAAGTTTAGAACATACACAGTCAAGAGGTATATAAAAACTTATTAAAGTAAGACACATTACAACAAGACACTATGCTGACTAAAAAAGTTGGGAACACCATAGAGTAAAACAATATGAGAAATTAGATAGACTTGGGGCATTTCAAGGTAAGATAATGTGTAAAACCAAGCAGACTTGGCGTATAATATGGTGAGAAAGTGAACAAGATCAAGCAGACTTAGCGCACAACATGGTGAAATAATGAGTAAAGCTAGTTTAGAACCTCAACATGACAAAATAAGGTACAAGAGATCAGTAAACATACTATAGAAAAACATGTGTAGGAAATCAAGTTTTAGAGACATAACAGTACGATAATATGTGAAAATAGGTTAAGAACCATAGCATGGTAAGATAACATTTAAGGAAGAAGATAAGAAAACACATCATAGTGAAGTAATAGGTAAGCACAGAAAGCAACTTACTTTACAGCAGGCTGCCTTGTCTTATAGTGAAAAAAAACCATTTTTGAATCAAATATGAGTAAAGAGTAAAACAAAATAAATACAAAATGACCAAATGTGATATCCTTTAATATGAATCACAAAGTGAAACTTGTAAAATTAATAAATTCCATCTGTCCTTTTATAACTTGTGATATAGTAATAGCCCTCCTAGTAATTACTTCAGCCAATTTTTCCGTACACAACTATGTCATGACCTGAAAGTCAGCCGTGATGGCACCTGTCTTTCCCTCCGTGATAGGTCAATCAAACTAGAGATGAAAAACAACCAAGATGTTCCAGTATGAAAGTAACCATAAATAATAAGGAAAAATACATAATTTTTAAAGCGAAAAACTATTACTAAGTTCCCAAAACCAAGTTTCTATTGTGTAAAGCCACTATTGGAGTTTACAAAATAATACATAGTCTTGAAGCAGTCTTTAATAAGTAAAGACATCAGTAAGATAAATTAAATAAAAGAGTTCTTCAGTAACTAAGGATAAGACTGTCATCTATCTCTAAATGCTCTAGTGATGCCCTCGGACTAATGCAGAACACTGATCACAAAATTCTGGTCCGAAACCTTCACAAAAGAGCAAAAAATCAAGGAGTAAATACAAAAACCACGATAGTTAGCAACACCCTCGGCTGGTTTAACTATAAAGTAAAAGTGAGACTCCTGAAAGCCAACTAACCCTCCGATACTAAAATAGGCAAAAAGTTTATATATAGAAGCCTAGCAACAAATTATATAAAGGAATAGAAATATCAGTCGCAATGCCAACACTACAAGTTCAACACACAAGGATAGAGTATCTCCAAGATGAAATAGTAGCCAGAAATCATCAATAAAGAATTTGTAATCCCAATCAAGTGTAAGGTTCAACAATTTGTTTACATAATTTATTCCCAAAATGGTATCACATTTACATTTTTAGAAGTCTTTACCAAGTAGTTCGCACAATATCTATACAAATCCATCCCAACATAATCAAACCATTTCAAGGCATCAATAATATGGAAATCAAGTTATGCCTCAAACCATGGAGAGTAATCCAAATAAACATCAATTATAATCAACTAAGAACATATAAAAGTTTAAGTACTACCACAAAGAATCAAATCACTTATGAAATTCAAGTAAAGTAAGTCAATTACCAAGTTCAAGTATACAATTCAACAAAATCCACAAAATTACATCATCACAAAATCCTCATGTTAACCTCGCATGTTTGATACTATTGCCGAATTAATCCTTATCATTTCACATTCAAATGACTACCCTAATGCACCCATTTCTCCCCATTACAATCAACTAATAAAGAATTTATACCAACACCTTATAAAAAAAACCATAAAACCTCAACTTGACTTCAAGCCAGGGAGAATCTACCAATAGTGAGTCGTGCCCCTCCATGGAGCCTCCAAATAAATAAAAGCTATTCACCAACACATAACATGCAAGAATTAACACCAATCAATACCCATATATTGATATTTAACTTTATTTAAAAAATTTCCCTGGGCCCGCATTATCAAAATCTAAATTTTAATACAAAAAGAATTGCTCGATACTTGGAGAATCTATTTATTAAGTTTGAATAAAAACCCAATTCATTTCAAAGTTCAAATCAAAATTTTACCAGTTTTTTAATTCATGCATGAAAACCCCATTTTTGGGTTCAAAACCTTTGAATTTAATAAAGAAATTATGTTAAGATGAGTTGGGAATGATAAAAATATGTTTAGAAACTTACCCAAGTGATATACTCGAAAATCTCCCATTTGATGTTTCCTAAAATAAGTGGAAGATGATGGATTAAGGAAATAACAGGAAGAATATCGGGGGTTTAAATCCCACTGCCTAGGTGCTTGCTTCACCGCGAATGCGACACCTGGGCATAATCGCGGTACACTGAAGCGGTCAGTAGAGTGCGATCGTGTTACCCGACCCAAATTTCCCTTCGTGAAGTGGTCAATAGACCGTGAACGTGAAGAAGGATGTCCTCACTCACCAGGAATGTGGAAAAAGACCACAAACATGGTAAGGCGCTTGGTGATCTAACAACACTAAGCAGTACAAGCTAACTAATACAAAAATTCAAGGGGACTCTCGGGGTTCGTTCAGAACCATGTATAAGAAAACCACATATATAACCCCACTAATTTCAATGTTCAGGACTCAACATAACTATCAAATCACGTATACGTAGTGTTCATGACCTAATACTCATTTAAGGCTCAAAAAATAACTTTAAATCAAAATATACCAAAACTTCCTCGGGACCTATGAAAAATATGAAAAACCCCATTCTAGTCTAAATTCCACCTCCCGAATCCAATGGAACCATCAGAGTTCAATTCGAGCACTCTAAGTCTGAATGTTGACCAAAGTCAACCATTTCATTAAAATTGACTTCATCCCATCAAACCACCTACAATCACCACGAAAGGGCTAAAACTGGAAACAATTATGCTATTAGACCAATCAACATTCCAGAGTTGATGGAACTGACAAATTTATGATACGAGGTCCAGAACTCTAGATGAATCCTAAAGTTCCTTATTTTAAACTTATAGGTTCCAAAACTCAAAATCTCTAAGAACCAACTCAAAAGCCATCCTATCCCAAACCAAACATAAAATCACACTTATTTTTACATAATGACACTACCAGAAGGATAAAATTGTCAAAACTTGCAGAAATCGAAAAATGACCTGGAGGGTCATTACAACATCCATCACTAACAACTATATTCGTCCTCGAACATAAGAGATGAATGAAGTATGGTCTCAACCTTGATCATGAAGCATAACTTATAAGGCCTATTACATTTTCTCAAGTAAAGTCTTCAGAGTGGCAATACCACAAGACAACACAAATTTAAATCTTCAAATCAAGGTGGAGAATCAACACATCACAGGTAGCCAATGGCAATCACAATTTTAGCAGAACCGATGTATTCTTAATGATCAATATAACCAAGGTTACTCCATAGACTCCAGCCGAGCTAGCCATATTTAAACCATCGTGATATTATCGAATTGACTCATCTTCTTACCTCAACCTGAACTTTTGACCCACTATTACTCAAAACTGAAGTGAAGGTGAAACTTAACCATCACTCACCCTTATGGTGACCTGTCAAAATGGGATGACCCATGTATAAAACTTGTTTCTTTACCTAACTTTATCAAACTGTTCACGCTTTCGGACTCAAGACTAAAGGATACCAGTCATTGCCTTACTACTGCATCCCATAGATAACCAACATTGCCTTTAAGCACTAAAATAACGATTCCACAATCCCAGGTACCACCCCTGGAAATCAAACACTTACTAACAGAAGCAGTCGAAAAGAAACATACACAATCTAAAGTGTTAACCAAATCAAAATCATTGAAGCATGAATACCATTCACAATATCTAATTAAATATCGAGCATCATATCAAGGATATCCTTAGTCCCATACACTAAGGAAAGCAACAATAGCCGATTCAAAGTATTAAAATCTCCTGAAACTAATCTAGTCATGAGACAAAGTAAATATAAGAAGCCCAACCCTGGAATTGGTATTACACAACTGCCAATGCCAACATATAACTATATAAATTACCTCTCATGAAACTCTAGAAAGTCCTTTCATATCTCCCTGACAAATCAAATTCACCATACTCGAAAGAGTCAAGATATCTCGATCACTAACCCTCAATGATATCATATCTCAGGATCGGTTAACCTGATCCACTACTAAGAATCCACCTATTAAGTAGCAACACCATATTGGAAACCACGAAAATCTATCCATTACCTCAAAACTGGCAAGGAATATACCCACACCTAGAGGAATTAACGTCCATGATCAACCGATAGCAAAGTAAGTTCATGACACATCAATGTGATATCAAACACTGAGAAGAACGATCAGTACCACTCGTGTCTCACTAATACAATGAAAATGTTGAATCGACCAAGGATCGTAGAAACTTGGTGATACTCGAAGCTAGCAATATCCTTGATCATACTTTATTACAAACAGACCATTTCACACATCAGGTCTTGTCAAGGAAACCCGAAGGATCGATGTAATTGATCCACCATTATGAATCAACTATGAGTACTGAGGACTGGTTTCATCCATAGAAAAAGCTCGTACATAACCATAAACCAAAAAGAGACCACAAATACAACCCAGTGAGTAAAGTGCCTCACAACCCAACCATGTCACCACAACCCAAATTTATGCCTACAATACCCAAATGAATATCGATACCGCTGTTGTTGAAACTAAAATATATGAGACTGCCTTATCCACTTAGCATGAAGGTAACTAGTAGGTTGAACGATATCTCATATATAAGAAATACTGATGAATCAAAGCTTGTATAGATGAACTCGACCAATAAAGCAGCCCTCACGTCTAGAGTAATCCAATATCTAGGAAGGTAGTAAATCTTAACCCCATAATGCCTACCAATATCTATGCACATAATCTCTCAGGAAATCGTCCAAAAGCCCATCAAACTTTATCCCGAGGATCCCATAGAAGATCACACAAGCACTTTTAAGAAAATATCTCATTTATAGTGTCTCTCATTCACCCCAACCGCTAAAATCCTTCTCTGATTTACCCACAACACTGCATTTCTAGTGCCAATACCAAATTCCCCCAATTATCTAATTTTCATAAACTTGAACCTTCTCTATATGCAATGAGAAATTCAATCACAAATATAGTTTCTAAACGCACTTCATTCATCAAACTCAACACAGTCTCCATAGTCTGTTGACAAGGTCCTGAAGGTAATACTAACAAAAGATCATGACACCACTAGCTCCTAACTCAAAAAAACCCATACGATGATCAAGTATACTCGCATACCATAACCAATAGGGTTCAAACATAATATCAACAACTATGATCCACTAGTAAAAAATAACTCATGGGGTAAACACATAAATAGGTGTAAGCAGAAGAAGGGTATCATAACAAGGTCAAATGCAAAGCACACACATACATAGAAGATAGTAAATCCTGGATCCATTACACAAAATATGTCGAGGAAAATCCAGAACCATATCCACATTATCCATAGCAGAAGTCTCTGCTGGACCCAATCGGAAGAGTATCAAAACCTCACTGATCCTCCACTATACTTCTCAACCCATTAGTAGTACCCCAAGACTTTTAGATAGTACATTTCCACTCTCTATAAATATGGATCGTACTCGTTTCTCTTCCCAAAGAAAGATCCTTGTTTCTTTGAGTTTACCCCCTCCCCACCGGACGCCAACAACTAACCCTTCCATAACTGAGGGTACTAATTTCGTTCCTAATAGTATTCCTCCTCAAGCTAAAGAAACTAAATCAGAAATCGACTTAAAATCCATGCCACCTTCAAATGCCACATTCCAATCATCATTAGATTAGTCAAATCCTCATGCCAAGTCTTAGAAAAAGTCTTTAATCTCTACACTAACTGCTCATACCATAAGCATACACCATCTATTCTCTCCAATATATCTATGTACTCATCATGACCATCGGTGTCAAACCATCTCACTTTACATTGTTGCTTTACGAACTCGAAGGCTAAAACCTACATAAATCTTCAATTGTGAACCAATAACTCAGATATGTCATCTTCTCCTTCCACGTTTTTCATTATTACAAATCACTTATTACTGCCAGTACTTTAAATTCTCAACTTAAGTATAGAAAACAATTTGAACGCCTTAAAATCTCTAATGGAAAATTTTAACAACCACCCCACAATTTTGTATTCTCAAACCTTTATCATGATCTTTCATATGAAACCAATACCCATTAGTAACATAGCCTTTGAAACTTTTCTTAGATGGAAGAGGACCACGTGACAATGAGAAAATCTTTTATTTTATTGTTGTGTGTTCATGTTTGTGCAATTTTGTAACCTATCAAAATAAAGTACATATTTTAGAAAATAGTACTCAAAAATTAATTTGAAAAACAAAATTTCTTAATTTCTCACCTTTATTTTTAACCAGCTAGTGAATTGTCTATTCCATTCCATCTCTGAATATTTTTTAGATGTATCAATTGAAAGTTGTGAAAATTCTCTCTAAAGTATTTAAAATAAGGCATGTCATTTTAAGTAAGGAAATATGAAAAATAAAAGTAAATTATTTGAACGGGTAATTATGTACTCGAGAAATGGTTCTTCACGGCTCTTCAGAATATAAAAATGTGCAAGATCAGAATCACTTGAATTAAGAATGCCTGGTTTGTCATGGTCTGAAAGTTTTCTAGGTTGAGAAAAAATTCCTAAGGTTCCATCTAATTCAATAGGATCATCATCACAATTCCGCTCATTGCAATTAAATTTTATTTTCATTGTATGAAAATTCCTTGAACATAAGGTCATACATTCAGTTGCTATATATCCCTCCATAATATAGCCTTCTAGGCAAGCCATATTATGAATAAAAGATTTCATTAAATACAATCATCGCTCCACCGGGTACATCTATCGGTATTGTATAGGTCCAGTAATATTTTTTCATTAGATAAATGAATTGGGAGGTGGACCATGATATTAAAAAATGTAGCAAAGACCTTATCTAACCCTGCACAAAGTTATTGAAATTTGAGCTTCTATTTGGTTTAGATCATCCACTCTTAAATATTTTGCTCTAAGAATTTTGAAAAATATAGAGAACTCAATAAGTTTAAGCATATATTTGCAAAGCATAAAAAGTATCACAACTGGAAGTAAATGTTGTAGAATCACATGGAAATCATGATTTATCAATCCTAAAAGTTTGTAATCTTTAAGGTTTACACTCTGAGATATATTTGATGAAAATATGTCTGGTACCTTTAAGTTCTTAAGAAAGTGAAAAAGTTGTGCTTCTCTTCAGGAGATAAGGTGGAACTTTCTTTTGGTTACTCATAGTTATCTCTATTTTTTATTGGATGTAATTCTTTTTTTATGTTCATTGCTTGCAAATCCATCCTAGAACGCAAAGTGTCTTTGATTTTGGCTTTTATATTTAAGACTGCCCCCAAAATATTATCACATATATTCTCCTCAATGTGCATCGCGTCTAAATTGTACCGCAACAATAGAGTTTTGTAATATTAAAGATCAAAGAACATGCTCTTCTTATTCCAATTATCACCCCTACTATTATGTGATATTTTAACCTTCTTCTTTGAATCCTCTGATTGTACTAACCCATCTAAATCAGCTACTCGAACAAGTATATCATTGCGGGATAAAATTTTTAGTGGTATTTCTTGCTCCTTACTGCCAGAAAATGAATCTTTATCATTCCTCCATTTGTGATCATTAGGAAGAAAGTGTCTGTGGCGCATATAACACTCCTTTTTATCATTTTTTAACCTAGTTGAAAGAGTTTCTTTGTTACAACATGGCCAAGTTAATTTTCTTTTGGTACTCCATTCTGAAAAATTTGCATATACTGGAAAGTCATTAATGATCCATAACAAACCTGCATATAACATAAAATTCTATTTAGCTGATGCATCAAAGGTGTCCGCTCCAGTTTTTCATAATTCCTTTAGTTCTTGTATCAAAGGTTGGAGAAAAATATCAATTGTATTACCGGGACTTTTAGGACTAGGAATAAGCATCGATAGAATAAAATTCTCTAGCTTCATGCATAACCAAGGTGGTAAATTATAAGAATAAGTATGACGGGACAAATGCTATACATAGTTTTTGGATTTTTAAATGGATAAAAACCATCAATAGCAAGTTCAAATCGAACATCACGGGGCTTAGTAGCAAAATATGGGTAAGTTCATTAAGTGCCTTCTATGCTAGAGAATCAGCAGGGTGACTCATTATTTTATCCTTATCTCTTTCATCATGATGATATTTCATCAAAGAAGTTATTTTTGAGGACATAAATAATCTCTGAAGTCTTGGCTTTAGATAAAAATAACGTAAAATTTTGCATAATTTTTTCCCACATTTAGATTGTATTTCCCCATTACATTTATTCTCCTTCCATTTAGATACACCACTACAAAATTCAAGAACCTTATCATCCTTCCAATGTAATATGTAATTATTCTTACACACATCTATCTTCTTGTAAGAAAGTCCAAGATTCCGATTTATTTTCTTCGCCTCGTACTATGAACCATGCAAATTTTATCCATCAGGTAATAAATCTTCTTTCAGCATCTTCAACAACTTTGTAAATGAAACATTACTCCACTGACCAATACTTTTAATATGAAGCAATTTAATCAAAGTAGAAGGTTTCTGGCTTTTGAATTTTCATATAATGGTTGTTCAAAAGCATTTAAGAGTCTGTAGAATCATTTTGCTGATGATTTGGCACCTCCTCATCAAGACCATCAGCACCCGTATTCATATTTTCTCTATTGAAAGAGGGATGTAATTCCCTTAACATCTCATGTATTTCGTCCTCCTTATCATCACCCGTTTCAATGTCATTGTCATGTATAATTTCAGACTGTGACTGCCCTAACTTCTCTCTCTGATAATACCAAAAAGTATAACTTAGAATTATTCCGTGTACTAACAAATGAGACCTGATCGTCTCACGAGTTTGTAGAGATGCATTATTACAACACTTTAAGCATGGACATCGTATTTCTTGTGTTCCTCCCAATCTGGAAAAGCATAATTCAAAAAGGTTTCCACCCAATGTATGTAAGCATTATCAAATCGATCTTCAAAAAGTTGCATCCAATCCTTATTAGGAGCCATAATCTTTATTCGAATAAAACACATAAGAAATATATAACTATAACAATCAAAAGGAATAAGAACTAACCGTTTATTTTGGGTTAAATATAATATTTAAGCGTTAATAGGTGGATGTTACTATGAAGACAACCATTCAAAGGTAATAGGCAGATTTTAGAAAAAGTTCACATACTCATGACATAGAGATGAACCTACCACATTTCATGCGAATTCCAAATAGGTTCACTATATTTTAAACATTAAACACCCTGAAAAAAGGGAACAAGAGGCTTTAACTAGACAAAACCTATGTAAATGAGAATAGAACAGTTAATTTTTCATATACAGTCATCTAAAATAAACCAATGCTTAAGGAAACCGAAACACTACACACCATAACTGGATCATGAAGGGTAAGACAAACTTATTAGAAATAGCTTTAGCCAGTTAGTTAAACAGGAAAGCACATGACTCCACTTAATGATCAACCTGAGGTTTTTTTAAGAAAAGAAGCTAGAGCACACGTAATGCAGTTACTACATGATTCAAACCAAACAGGACTAAAACCAAAAGGTTATTGAAAGTGGAGGTAAGTTACAGATGTCAGAAACTCAGGCAGTTCTAAGTCATAAAGATTTGAACTTTATCACAAAAAATAGTAAATGCAAGCTTAGACATGTTATTATACAATGATTTTGACATCTAATAATGGTTTCTCACATAAATATGCAGATTCACACTTTCAAACAAAAGAGAGCTCTTTTGATTACCTTATGTGAAAAGCACTGCCATTAGTTATAGAGTTAACCTAACTAGTTAATGAACACATAGTCTCAAATCACATAATGGCATTAATATTAACTCTCTAGTCTAAAAAAAGAAACACTAACCAAAGTAAGTAGAGTAGCATGTGGGTATAGGCAATATCGAGCACTAAATAGTTTTTCAAATAGAAAAGGACCAGGGTTTTCAATTCTTGATACTTTTTTTGATCTCTCTGCATATGAACAGTGAACATTCATAATGTTAAAATATAGATTGAGGGTGGTGCTGAGATGGAAATAGACGTTACTGGGGTCTTTATTTTGCAAAGAATGATGCATCACAAGTTTGTTTGACTCCAGCAAGCCTCCAATATGATGATGAGATAGGAATTATTGAAAATTATCAGCAGAAAAACACTAGGGTCGTATGCAACTTAAAACAGTCACAAGATCGATTTGCAAAAGAGACGTAGTTATTGAGTTTCATGCAAAAATGACAAAGTTATGCCCTAATGGACTAATTTAACTACAATAATTTGGACCAGTTCTGTGTGGAAATAAATGGGATCACACATACAGGGTTTATGCAAAATGATCATATAATTTTGTTGAGAAACCAAAGAACAACTTGCTGTCCAAGTCCAAGAACTCCACTACAATGATATGTGCCTTTAGAATATATTGATTAACATCCAAACATAAGACTCTTGATACTTACTTAAGTTACATTTGTTTACTGGAATGTCACAACTTCAGGAGCTAGAAGTGATTATCAAGCGTCTTATGTTTGGATGTTCATCGAGATATTCTAGAGGTGCAGATTGTTGTAGTGGAGTTCTTGGAGTTGGACGGTGAGCTATTTCTTTGGTTTTTCAACAAAATTATATGATCATATTGCATAAACGATGCAAGTTTGCTACTAGGTATTGCCGCACAACACTGGTACGATTCTTGCAGTTAATTTACAACCCATGTTTGGGTGCTGGTCATGTCTCTTGTAACTCCCAGATAGACTTGAGCAAACAATCTCAGGACTAGGGTAACACATATTTATAGAACTTTGAATCTCATCACTAAACACCCATTGAACGGTTTCATTAGTGGTGTTTAAAATTAAAAAAAATAACGGATAAGGGAACTTGATCAAATAAAGTTGGGAAATTTATTGGATAATTGAACTAACTTCAGCTTTGAGATGATGCCCCATAGATTAAGGACTGTAGAGGAGCTAGAGTGAAGAAAATGAAGTGTTTCTGCTAGCCATGAGATAGTTGATAAATAACGGAATGAGAGAGTTGTGGAAGGCTCAGATTAATGAATATGACACTTTGAAAAACTTAGTAAGTGTAGTGGATGCATGAAAATTAAAACAGTGACTGGAAAAACATTAAATTGGTTTAAAGATGAGGTAGAAAAATGTTTTTGGTGTTATCTCAAGGCTAGTCAATGAGGCTAAGGACAAAATAATAAACCGTTGCAAGGTGTCAAAGACTGCTAAATATGACTATCAGAAAGACAAGAGAAGTGGAATGCTTCAGATAATAAAAGGAGTTAAGTACACGTACATCGGCAGCCAATTAATAGTGGGCTCCCCGATAGCTGCCAACAGCGGTCAAGCCTTAGCTTATGCCATGATGGTTGGGTGTTTTCTTGGGAAGGAATAAAACTAGCAGGTTTGGCATTAGGGAAAATACATCCAACATTGCAAAAAGGACTATGGATGGTTACAGA
Source organism: Withania somnifera (assembly GCA_039654485.1). Lineage (NCBI taxonomy): Eukaryota > Viridiplantae > Streptophyta > Magnoliopsida > Solanales > Solanaceae > Withania > Withania somnifera. The sequence goes on from JBDJHY010000094.1 coordinate 12,081,039, forward strand.
TTTAGTCATCTATGATATAGCAACAACAGATGTGAAATTGCGTTTGGCTGGCTATGTAGCTACGATAAGAATGGGTGAGATAATAGTTACTGTCGGTGACCTTAAATTTATGCAACAATTGCAAAGATGGAGTATGATAGCAGGAGGAGCTATAAGAAAGATAGGGGAACAGATAAAGATGGTAAGCAGCAACTGTATGCAAGCCACCGCAGAAGCCAACATGATTAAACTAGAGAGGAAATCATACGACAGGATTGCGGGAGTGGAGCGAAGAATAATAAGTGTTGAAAAGATCGTTGAAGTGACTGAGATGTCTTCCATAGCTCAAGTTTTACTTAAAGCTACACGTGGTTAAAACAACGATTGTTTGACTATAACAAGAGAGGTGTTATGTCCAAGTTGTGGTCCCTGGTTTCCTATAAGAAGGAATTTGAAGGACCTAGCAGAGTGATCAAATTGAATAAATGTCACTCAAAGCCTGAAGTGCTAGGGTTAATTGGGGTAATAACGACTGCAATCATGGGAGTCAGATTGCTGGCTAAAGTGGTTCACATAACAGATGCATCCATCATAGGAGCGTTAGCAGAGAGGGAAAATATAGTTGACATCATGAAACAATTTCATAAAGGAGGCCAACGCTTACTGCATATCAGCTAGGCTTATCACCTTAAGTTAAGCAGGACACACTATTGCTACAGGACCTAGAATTCAGAAAATACTAGGATGTTGTGTGCTGAGTATGGGGTTGGTTGAATGGATTATATCTAAATCAGATGAAATCAATTTAAAGTATGGAGAAGTGAACGCAGCGCGCAAGACTGTGGCGAGCAAAGCCTCTTCTTTACTGGAGCAGTTTATCAAGAAATAAAAAGAGATCAGTGGCTTTGATAAAGAGGACGACATGCAACAGACCCTTAATAGACTAATGCAGGAATCAAATAAGCACATACTTACAATAAGCAAACACCATATGACACACATAGGCTATGGTGTTTAGAAATGTCTCTATCACTCCACTGGAAGATATGTTGACACGGAAGGGATTAAACTCTAATACAAAAGAGCCATGTCCATTTGACTATTCAGCAAATTCAAATTTTCAAACTAAGGCTTCATCAGATAGAACAAACAAAGACCTACTGGGGAAGGGGTTGGTAAAGCATATTGATCAAATATTCAAGAAATCAGTTCAATGATCACATGCTAACCTAACAAAGATCCATTTTTCTCTTAAAGAGACTACAACAAATCCAGGAAAAATAGGCACAGGGTCAGCTCATATAAGTTAGAACAAGTAAGGGTGCACAATTCTTAAAAATGGAAATCTAGTCATCCATCACTTCTAAAATGAAAGAAGCACGTAAATTTGCCAATCACAAATATATCATAGCTATTCAGAACAAGAAATGAGCATTAGGCAGGTTCACATATTCAATAAGTTATGCATGACCAGCTCAAGCAATAGAGAATTTAAAACAGGTCCTAGGAATTTGTGAATTCATAGATCACTGCAGATTACATGCTATATGCTTTACAAGTTATCAGATCCTATTTAGATGTCATACAGCATTTGCAGATGGCTATAGCTAGGACATAGACATGCTATCACTGGAATCAAAGTTCATCCCATAGGTTGCAGTTAACACATAAAAAACTAACATGCTCATACAATACTTAAGGATTTATCACTTCATTTCAGCTTAAGAAGAGACCAAAATCCCAACTGATTAGGATAAAAGTCATTAAACTGATCGCATCGTCAAAATATCTTTGTTAGATAATATCACAGAATAAAAACGCCACATATACATAAAATTTAACAGAAGAAGTATCTTAATTGTTACTCATATAAAAGTACCTTAACTAAAACCTGTCTTTAGCCGTTGAATGCAAAAAACATAAGAAAAAAAAAAAAAAACTGGAAACAGAATGACATGCTAATCAAGATTTAAGACACCTAATATAGTAAATTTCATAATTGGGCAAGTTCATCCTTTTACAAAAAAAAAAAAAAATCATAGTTAAACAAGCATAAATTTACCTTGAAGAGATGAAATCCACAAAAATTAAACAAATAGTATTAGTATAGCAAAAGTGATGATGAAAGTAAGAAGATGCTTATAACAGTAAGAAGAGTGCTATTTTTTAAAAAAAGAAATTTGAGTGTTTTCTACAATCAAAATAAAGATATGTTGAAATCCTTTTAAAATGAAAATATTGAGAGAAACTGAACAGAGAAGCACGCGTTTGAAACAGATTTCCCATATTTCTCTGATTACCATATTTTTCTCACAAACAATATTAGATTTTCTTCTGAAAATCTCCACAGTTACGAACGGCGTGGCCAGACGAAGGCCAAAAGCCACTGATAGTCTTTCCTTTTTTAAAATTTTTTTTACAAAAGCCATGGTCAGGTGATGTTTCTGTTTTTTTTTTTTCCTGAAAAAAAAAACCATAAAAGTGATGGACAGAAGCGATTCGGTTCGTCTCTTTTTTGGTTTACTAAAAAATAAATCCATACAAGCGACAAACAGAAGCGACATTGTTCTTCGCTTTTGTTCATATTCTGAACCAACAAAATTTTGCAAAATCTGCGAGCCAAAACATTAAATGCAATTAAACTTAATCCAAAACAGCCCAACCAATAGCAATTCCAAAATAAGCATTCAACTTTAAAACACATTTCAAATCATATATACATAAAAAAATACAATATAAAATTAACCAAAAGCATAGATTTGAAACTTAACAAAAGTTTTAAATATTTCCATAACATACCAAAATCAATAATGTCATAAAAGTACATCAATCCTAGAGTACTAAATAAAATTAGTAGTGACAAGTTAAATAAACTAACATGCAACTCTATATTTTCTTAATTTTCCTAGTTGGATGTTTGATACCCATCATTCTCCCATTCTTCCTCCTCGTCGGTTTTTTAATCTTCATCTCCCCATTCATCCTTCCAGAATGATTCATTTTCCTCATTTGGTTCTTCTTTAATATTATTTTTAATGAAAAGTATCTCATCATCAGAAACTTCTTCTAATATGCGCTGAGAATGTTCAAGATTTCTTTCCAATTCAGCATCCACTGTTAGATGAACAACTATGACATCATCTTGGTATGCCACATCTAACACATTGTCAATCTCAATTCTGCCCACAAGCTTAGTCTTTATAACCGCCCACCAATCGATCTTATCTTTACACAATGGATATGGAGCATAATATACTTGCTTAGGATTTTGTGCAATTATAAATGGATCATAGAATCATATTGTCTCTTATACTTAACCTCAATTATGTTATGTATTTGATCCACTCAGGTACCTCTATGTGATGGTTAAACCACTTGCACCAAAAGAGTAATTTCTTGTACAACACCAAAATAGTCAACAGTTTGGCCATTGTTGTCTTACATCATCCTGAACCATCACTCCTTTGTTATTTATTTTGTTGTACTTAGAAACTTCTTCAGTTTGAAACTTGAAACCATTAACACAGTACCTATTCATTGTCTTAATTTTATTTTCAGGCTCATATGCAACTTCTTTCA
>JBDJHY010000094.1:12099199-12118940 GCA_039654485.1 Withania somnifera
ATGGATCTGTTTAAACCATATTTGATAGTATGGACTATAATGGCTTCGTCTCCGAAATATATATATATATATATATATATATAGAAGTTAAACAACTAATTAATTAGGAAATTACAGAGTCTAACAAGATGTTTGAAGCCTTAAAATCACGGTATATAACTGGCTTTTCAGCTTCATGGAGGAAAGCCAGGCCTTTTGCAGCTCCAAGTGCTATTTTCATCCGCGTTGACCATGTAAGAGATACAGAATATCCTGCAAGATCATGAAGATGGTTATTTAATTGAACAAACAAGAATTGTGTTTTGTGCGTATGTGGAATCTTGTAGTTCATTCATGACAAGTTGTATATATTTTAAATCCAAACACGTATATATTTTGAGATCTATCCAGTAATAATGATTTGAAGTGAGGTTTGTACGTATAGAATTAACTGGCAATTGCTTTTCAACCAAACTTGAGTTGACTGATTCTATTTCATAAGGCTTTGTAAAGGGAGTTGGTAAAACTGATCAAACCTAAGCTGAATTGTCGCACATTTATACTAACCCTTTCTAATCCACTTTTTCTTCTTCCTCTTTAATGTTGGGCAAGTGGTTTATGTGGGATACAACTACTAATTGTACAACGTAAAAGAAGATTGAAGCACGATCGAAAAGGTAGATAGACAAATATAATATTCTTTACAGATCGACCTAATTATGATGTTTTTGCGTATAGAATTTTTTCTAACTTAAATTGGCCTATAACAATAGAAAATTCTCTAGCCAATGTAATTACACTCAAAATCTTTCATATTGGCTTAGCTTTGCTAGTCAGTGGAATGATAAGAAGAAGAGAGAACATACTTCTAAAGAGCTGATTCTCCAAGCTGCCTCTGGGCATGTATTCATACACCAACAGCCTGTGTTCCTCTTCACAACAATATCCGATCAACTTCACCAGATGTGAATACCTCAATTGCCCCAGAAATATCACTTCAGTCTGCTCATACAAATGCATCACATATGACGATACTGTTAAAATTAGAGGAATGATTCATAAGTTCTTTTAAAACTCAAGGTAACTAATTGTCTTACCAGCCATTCTCGATGACCTTGAGTGCCATCTAAATCCAAAAGCTTTACAGCCACAGGCTGAGCCTTCAAACCAGGTCTAAGTTTGTCATCAATGAAACCCTTGTGAACTGGTCCAAAACCTCCTTCACCAAGGAAATTACTTGAAGAAAAATTCTGGGTAATCACCTTCAATTCTTGAAGAGTGAAAACATGAAGATTTGACCCAGCTAGAGAAATTGATAGGTCCTCTGAAATAGTTGAAGAGCTGAAATCTGAAATAGAAATCCTATGAAATGAAGTTTGTTTTGTCACCAATTTGATCTCCTTTGGCATTGGCTTTGGCTTTGGATTCACAACTTTACAACAGGTAGGAACTAGAGATTCCCATGTAACAGTCATCACTTTATTGGAAGAATTAAAAATGAATGTTTAATATTCTCTGAATGTCTTAAGATGAATCGCGTCTAAATAGAAAAATGTATTAGTGAATGTTGATTCATGAGCAAGAAGAGGAGACAATAAAAGTTATTAGATAATTTCCTTGGGATGATAAATATAGAAGTTTATAAGAAGAGAGCTGTTAATATTCAAGTAAGTCGTACCCAACTGGCGTCACCTACAAGATACAAAGAAAGAGGTTTCCAACTCCATTATGTAATTTAATAAAATAAAATAACATATCATTGCACTTCTTCGTATTAATATTTAAATTGTATTTTTCTGAGTTATATTAAGTCAACTGTATTTTTTCATGAATACTGTTTCTTCCTTTTCCTACGTTATAAGCGCGTGTTTGTATGTGCACTCCCACTAAAGTTCTCTGTATAAAGACGTGATGTTAGACTAAAATAAGATCGTAGCTACAAATTATAATACACAAAACACCTAATTGCTTTTTATAACATAGGTTCACTTAGAAAATTTTATCAAGAAATGAGATGAGCTCTTTTGATCTTTTACTATTTTAAATAAAATAAAGTGATTTTTTTAAAATGGTTTTCTAGTGGGTGAACATTTCCTAATCGTTTTAGGACTATTTTAGGATCTATATAAAGGGATCATAGTTGGGGATCCAAAGAAGATTGTAAACTTATTTTCTTTCATAATGAAAACCTCTCCCTTGTTTTGTTTTGAGGATTAGGCTTAGTCGAACATCGTTAAATTTTTGTGTTATTTGTCTTCTCTATATTCTTTTTATGTGATTGTGTGCTTGTTAACCCATAACATTTTCTCAAAATTAGTATCAGAGCAATGCCAAAGTTTTGACACATAATCAAAGGATAACATGTCTACACCATCTTCAACAAGAAATAGGATGGTGGATATAGTTTTAGTCTATGGAAGATTTAAATGGGATGATCCCTGGTGTTACAATGATTGTGAAAGTTAATTAAGGAGAACTTTTAGGAAGGGAAGAAAGAGACAGAGGAAGCAGACCTGAAGGGAGCTTTGAGTGCAATATTCTTGAGTGTTACAAATAGCGTATTTCTGGAAATTTCTAAAGAAAAATGTACATCAACGACATGGAAGAAACTGGAAGATCTATATTGTAAAAAGTCACTGAAAAATCTCCCTACATAAAAAAAGAGGTTATATAATCTTTATATAATGATGGTACACCGGTTAGAACTCACCTTGATGAGTTTAATTCAATTATAATGGACTTGAAGAAAGCAGATATCAAAATTGGGAGTGAGGATTGGGCCTTGGATGCTTTATGTTCTTTACCACCATCTTACAATACTTTTATTGATACATTGCTATATGAAAAAGATAATATCTCACTAGATAATGTTAGTATTGAATTAAAATCTAAAGAGTTGAAGAAGAGCTTTCTAGAGAGCAGAACTAAGGGAGAAAGTCTTTTGAGTTGAGGAAGAACATAATAAAATGACTTTAATAGGAAAAAGTTCAAATGCTAGATCGAAGACTATAGAAAGGAAGTAGAACTTCTATGAGTGCATCCCTAAGTTAAAGGAGAAAAGAGGAAAACAAGCAGTTAATTATTCAACATATATTGTTGACACTAGCAATAATCCCGATGACAGTGACTATGTAGGGGAAGTTTCTGTCGTGACTTCTAGTACTCATAGACATAGTTCTTAGGTTCTTGATTCTGGTGAAACTTTCCATTTGTGTACACATAAGAAATGTCTTGCAACTTAATAAAATGATTGAAACTGTTTACCTAGATAATGATAACCCGATAGAGGTAGAGAAGATTGGCTTCATCATGTAAAGAACCTTTGATGGAATAATAAGAAGCATTGAGTATTGGCATGTACCTCAGATGAAGAGGAATTTAATTTCTCTTAACGCTTTGGATGATTAATCCTATACATATCACTCAGTAAATGAAATTATTAAAGTTTGTAAAGGTTCCATGGTAGTCATGAAGGGATTACTACATTTTACACTATATTATCATCAAGCCATTGCAATTGAAGGGGAAAAATTGTAGCTTCTGGAAAGAGTAATTTGAATAAATATCGTTGCACTTCTACTTAGACAAATGAGTGACAAGGGCTTGTATTTATTGAGAAAGGAGAATTTTTTGGATGGGTACAAAAGTTATTATTTGAAATTTTTTCGAACATTATGTTTTTGGTAAGCAATAAGGGTGATGTTCGGCAAGAAGGAGGAGCACAAATCCAAATACATGTTAGATTATATACATTCAAAATTTTGGGGTCCAAACGAGTTTCCTTCAAGAGTAGTTCTAGGTACTTTATGACTTTCATTGATGATTAGTCAAGAATGGTATGGGTGTACTTTTTGAAAATAAAAGATGAGACATTTTCGACATTTGTCAAATAAAAGATGATGGTTGAGAGGCAGACTGAAAGAAAAGTTAAACGCATTCGGACGTATAATAGGTTGAAATTACTTAGAGTTTAATGAATTCTGTAGTAGAGATGGCATAGTGAGATACCAAACTTGTGTTGAAACACCATAATAAAATAGTATTAAAAAATGCATGAACAGAAAGCTTTGTGATAGGGCACAATACATGCTTTCACATTCATGTATTCCCAATGAGTTTTAGGCTAAACATATTAACACAAAATATTATTTAATCAATACATTTCTATCCACAACTATTGAGTTCTAGACTTCTTTTGAGGTGTGGTCCAGTTTGCCTACTGATTATTCAAATATAATGATATTTGATTGTCCTGCTGATGCTCATATACAGGATGGAAAACTTAATCTGGGAGCAAAGAAGTGCATATTTCTAGGATCTGCAATTGAAATGAAAGATTATAGGTTGTCATACAAAAATCAAAAAAGACTCCAGTTTTAATTATTAGTAGAGATGTGACAGTCAATGAAGATCCCTCATTGGAAAGTCAAAAGGAAAAGGGAATAGCAGAAATAGATCAAGTGTCAATGAATGCATAGAGTAAGATGTTGAATCTCCACTAGCACAACCAAGTAATTTAGAAGTCGAGAAAGTGAAAAACCATAATCAAGATGACAATATTGATGCACATGTGCAACAACAACCGCATAACATTGCAACAAGCAGAGAGAAAAGAGTGATCAACCGATCCAAAAAAAGAAAAAAGAAAAAGGGAATAACATAAATAGATCGAGTGTCAATGAACATATAGAGTAAGATATTTAATCTCCAGTAGCACAACCAAGTAATTTAGAAGTCGAGGAAGTGCAAAACAATAATCAAGATGACAATATTGATGCACCTGTGCAACAACAACCGCATAACATTGCAACAAGCAGAGAGAAAAGAGTGATCAGCTGACCAAAAGAAAAAGGAAAAGGGAATAGCAGAAATAGATCGAGTGTCAATAAACGCACAAAGTAAGATGTTGACTCTCCACTAAAACAACCAAGTAATTTAGAAGTCGAAGAAGTGCAAAACCATAATCAAGATGACAATATTGATGCACCTGTGCAACAACAACCGCATAACATTACAACAAGCAGAGAGAAAAGAGTGATCAACCGACCAAAAGAATTTCCAAATGTATTTGATGAGACTTTTCTTGGACATGAAAATTCTATAGAGTTTTCTTTGTCATTTGGGGAGACCATTGAAGTGATTGAACCTATTAGCCATAAGTAAGTTATTTCTATTTCAAAAGTAAATCAATGGTTTGGTGCTATATGTAAAAAAAAAAACAGAGTCACTTCATAAGAAACAAACATGGAAGTTTGGTTCATTCTCAAAGCTACAATACGCAGCAAGTCGCAAAGGGCTTATTTAATGTGAAGAAGATGTTTATACATGAAAATATAGGATATACGATGACGTAGGAAGTACAGACCAATAAGGTTAGTCATTTCCTAAACTTGATTGATGTTCTAGTACTTAGTGAGCCCTTTTGAGGGCTGAGAGCAAGGTAGACAATGTGTCAGAAACTTATAGCATTATCGATGCCTAAAATAAAGAATTTTTGTTATTCTTAAGCATAATTTTGTAAATATGATGTGTTTATTCACTTTTTATAAGTAATCTGAGCACTGAAAAAAAAATAGGGAAAAACATGAAGGATTAGCTAAGTATAGGCTATACGGGCACCTATATAGACCGTGATTCACCGGATGTGGCAGTATTGGCAGCCGTATGAAAAGAATAGAGTACCCTATCAAGATTTGTCCTAAAAGTAAAAAAGTAGGGTTAAGGAGTATAGGTATTTCTACAGCTCGTGCATTAATGGCATGGAGCGTATAGACATTTGTATGAAAAGTCATGCTTTATCTTTCAAGATTGAAGATAGATGAAAAATTTTGAATGCAATTTTTACAAAGCCTTCCTATGGACTTTATGCTAAGATCACGGTCCATAAATATGCTCGTATGAAATATCTTGTATTAACTAGCAAGGTTGTGAAGTAGAAGAAATTCCAAGGCATTATGCACGAAGGACCATACGAGCCTTGACAAGCCAGTTCGGCTAGGATATTATCCATGGGAAGAATATTTAATGAAGTAAAGTTCAGGGGCCAAAGTCAAGATTGCTGAGGAGAAGAACAGATCATATGGACCATCCATTAGTCGTACCATTAATATGGGATTGGGACTTGAGTTGAAGATTTACAAGTTGTCAATGTATAAGAGCCAATACAGGTTGTGGATTAACCATACTACCTATATCCCTATCCATATGAACCCTACCGGGTTTAGTTTCCTATTTTATTTTGGATTTGATTCCTATATCTATAAATACTCTATGTATGGTTCTTATATCGGTTACACACTTTGTTCTCATGTTTGAGAGAATTACCATTTCTATTATAACATCATAAGTACTATTGTTATGATTTATTTGTCAAATATTCATAATTATAACATGAACATGAGTGGATAAACTACTACTAGGGTTATGGGAACCATGATGAATTAAAAAAGGAGGTTAAGTACATAAGATGTTTCTTACACGATGTCAGTGCATGTAGCGTTTTTTTATTATGATTACTTTCATACGAGTGCATGCGTAGGAACTTTCCTATGTTTTTACCTTGCTCGAGAGAGGTGCAAAGATTAGGAAAAGATAACTGCAATAGAGATTTGGAGATTCCATCTAATTAACTTGAGCCCGAGAATGGATAGTTAAACCCGAGATCAAGAACAAGGGTAGTATGGAACACACTTTGAGATTAGATGTGATAATTGTAAAATCATCTAATAGGCCCTTGCAACATTTTGGTGAAGTAAACGTTTTTGATTTTTCATGCATAACACTGGATAGAACACTAGTACAAACACCTACAGAGTTAAGATATTATGGGGAAGACGTCCTAGTGTCTTTATAATATTGATCACAACTTAAAGAACTTGAGAATTTGCTTCTATTACACGTTAAACATAAACAACTAACCCCTAATTTACTTTATGTACTATTATATTTCGAAAGTACATACTACAAATATGTAAAGTTATCTGTGGGATCAAACCTTGCCCTCATTTTTGTTATATATTTGACAAAGTCCACTATATGCTTATTAATTATTGTGTAACTTTTGGCGAGATAAATTTTTTCTACTATTTCTTGGGAATACAACTTGAAGTTTTTTGATAGTATTTGCGTAAGTTATTGTTATATTTCCTAATTTTAATTTTCTTAGTTATTTTTGTTTTCTTCATATTTAAGGTGAGTTTATGCCCTCAACCCGAGGCACAGGTCTACTGTTATTGCCACAAGATCCAGAGATTGAACAAACTTTCAGAAAGATGGCAAACCACTTAATAGCTTGCTACTACAAGAGCAGCAGCTGAGCTAGCTCAATAAGAAGCTCAGGTTTGGTTGAACCCATTAAATCCCAATCCTCAAGTTAAAATTAATGATGATGAGTATTGGGTTGGTTCAATCTGAGCCATTGTAGTACCACCACTCAAAAATGGTGCTAAGTTCTCTTCAACTAGCAACATAATACAATTGCTAGACTTGAAGAGCCTATTTAAGGCAACAACTGGAAAGGACAACAACCTGAATTTGGTAAAAAAAATTTAAGAGGGGGGGGGGGGCAGGACGTTGTTCAAACAACTAACGGTGAGCATATCTACAATTCACCTATGGTTGTTTCCTATATCATTATATAATAATTCCACTGTATGGTTGAATAAGCTCCCTGATTTCTCAATTACTACATAGACGGAGCAGAAAGATTCTTTCCTGGAGAGATTTTCCCACATTCCAAGATGTTGCAACTAAGATATAAAATTAGCAACTTCAGACAGATTAAAGGTGAGGCATTGTATGAGGCCTGGATGAGGTAAAATATAAATTAAAGCAATGTCCAAACCATAGGCTTTTGGATTATTATCTCAAGGAAGTGTTTTAAAGAGCTCTGAGTTTAGACACTAAGTCAATTGTTGATATAGTTATGAGAGGCTCATTCATGATTTGTACTTTTAAGTATATTACCGAGAAGCTATATGAAGAGACAAAGACAAATAGAACTTGGCACAATAAAGATTTTGAGGTTGGTTATGAGGTTAATGTAATTGGATTATCAGTTAATCAGAGAAGAAGATAGGAGGAGTGTGATCTTTAGAGATATCACAAATATACACATATTGGCTTTATTAGCAAGAAGTTACTTTATAATGTTAATGTTTTGGAATCCAAACACACTGATCCTTCTCAATAGTATTTTACACAGATAAAAGAAAAAGAAGTGGAATTTGTGAATCAGATGGGGGTTACCAAGGAACTGGTAACCAAAGTTGAAGCAATAGATACTTTTATGATTGGAGGAAAGGTAATTATCATAAAGATGATTATAAGAAAGATGACTATTAGAGGGAAGATAACTATAGAGAGAGGGGTTTGTATACACCCCCTAAGGACAATGATAGATATTCGGGTGGATCTTACTGAGTGGAGGAGATGTTGGAGAAACTATTGAAGTATGTCGAGCCCTAAGGAGCAAATGAATTTAGTTAAACTAGGGAGTGCAAATTTTCACTAATTATATGCTAGATGATTATGGTAAACAAAATTAAGAAGGGAGTTATGATCTAAATTTATTATTTGATGTAATCATGTTAGAGTCAGTAGGAAAAACTGCAATCCAAGTAATTCATGAGCTTCAAGAAAATTAAGATGTCTTAGGGGTGTGCACTAACAAGGTTTGAATTCATGCGTGGGTTGTTGGGTTTTAGGAAGATTCCCATTTAAGAGCATGAATATGATAGGTTGTAAAAAAAATGAATACATATCCCTATCAACCACCATTAGCATTCAATCAAGTTTCTTAACATGTTGAAATACACTATTAAAACAACGTAATACTTCATACTAGGTATAAACTTTAACCAAAATTTCTATCACTAATTATTCCGTAAAACAAAGTTCCATTTTCATAAAAATAAAGCTATACAAGAATATATTCAAGTTTCCAACCTTAAGTAAATTATAAAACATGGAACCAATAGTGAACTCGTGCTCAAAACATAGTCATTACTTTAAAACCCCAAAACCCATATAAATTAGTCTAACCCCATAAACATACACATCTCTAAGTAAGAGATTTATCCAAGCATAGCAAGTGTGAAGATATTATACCACGTAAAGATTCCAATTCCTCTATAGGAAAGATAATTACACAATAGTTTCTAAAATTTTTTTGAAAAAACCTCACCCAAAATACTCTCTTTCTTAGAACAAACTTTTTCCACTCAATATTACAATAGAGAGTAAAATAACAAAAAAAATGATAGGTTTCCATGTTCAAAAATAAAATTTATACTCTTCTCAAATCAGGAAAAAATTTTCCTAAAAATATGATCTGTCGCTCTAAGTGAGTACCGCCAGGTCCCGCGGCAGTCCTCTACTAGGATTTTTAACTGCCATATTAATATGCAGGATATGACCACCGACGGTCATTATGGTGACTGCCATAGGCCATGACATTTCTCCCCCACTGAATACCTAACCACCAATTTTGGCATGACTCTTTATGGAGTTTTGTCAATCTTAGAGGTAAGAAGAACTTCTTGGAGATCCTCTACGAGGGTTGGTAGTCAATGATGTCAGTGCAATCCTAGTATCCTTCTACGGACTTGTATATTTTTTCCTCTTTTTCCTCTTTTTTCTTTTTTTTTTTGACCTCATTCTATAAAATTAACTACAAAACTTAGAAGCTAACAAAATCAACATTAAAACTGAACAAAATAGCATTGAGGATAAGCATTTTCTTACAATTTTAATACAAATGAGTTGCAATTTAACCACACATCAATAGTAAACTTAAATCTTTATTTATCCTCAAGAAAATCAAAGAGTAAATGAGAGACATGGACTAAAAGTTGTACTATTTTTCTATTCATGCTTTTGTCTTACTTGAAAAGCTCATGCCCTCAAAGGATGACATATTCAAAGGAATAAATTAAACCCTCTCTCACACAAAGACAATCACATGCACAAACACCAGACCACATGCTTGCCCCTATTTTATAATATACACAATCAAGCATGAAATGCAAGAGGATATCAAAAGACTTTCATTGGCTTATAATGTAGGCTAGGGGTTAGGTAGAATGGTATTTGGGTATCAGTGACTCACCCACCTTAAAGCATTACAAGTGATTTCACATAGCCTTTCCTAACCAACCTAACATGAGAAATCTTGATCGTAGGTGTATTTATATATCCAAACACAATAAATCACCAACGTTTAAGTCTCTTTATTAGAATAAAATGCCTAATTTTTTGAACATATTGGTATGATTTGCATTCTTGTGTCTAACCAATATGATTAGAGTTTTGCAGGGATTGGATGACTCATATGTGGGATTACTTATATAAAGGGTGATTTCATGCAAACACTAGGTGAAGAAGATTCAAAACTAGATATAAAGAAGGCAACTATGCAGTAAAGGGAAACCCTGTGCTCACAAGATAAGTTGAGATTTGTAGGGGTTATACGGAGGATAAAGTGTGTTGTGTGCACCCTCAGTTATCAAACCGGACTTTTCAAATTATTCATAGAGCTTTTGGGACTAAAGTGTAATTTAGTATTTAGGTTTAAATATCTTATCAAATCATATTTTGAGGATTATCAGACTTTGTTTGTAGTAACAAGAGGAAGAAACATCATCTTCTTTAGGGTTTCATTCAATTCATTTATTTAGTGTTTTATTTGGATGAAAAAAAGTTTTGTTTGGATTTTATCTATGACTATGCGTGGCTATGTCCTATTTTTTTTAAGTAAAGGCCAATGTATGAAGTATTTTAACATATGAATCCATTGGTTGATTTAATTATCGTAATAATTTTACTATGATCTTAGTCTAGTATTTAGATGTTTGATCATCATTTAAATATATCCATATTCTCTTTTTGAACTCGAGTGATAACGAGGGAGATTAGAATGTGACTTATAAGAAGTGGTATGTTTTTCATTTCAGCAAGAAACTAATTTGCAACTAGGACAAGGATATATCTACGGGCCTCATTTGGCTACAAAACAGGAGGATAACATTAAATTTGATTGATCTATCCCCTCTCAATGATGTAGTAAGTTTGCTAAGTTTAATAAAATGTTAGAGAATTGGAAGACCATGGCCATAACATTAACCTCCTAAGTTAATAATTATATAATTAAGTTAGCACAACAAAATCAGATACTTGACACAAATACGCATGTAGCCTTGACCCTGGAATCTTCCCAATTATTACATACAAAACACTATTTATCACTACTTTATTCTTATTTACATTTTATTACAATTTCCTTTAGTAGTAAATAAACAAACACCACTTTGTTCTTGTAACAACATTTGAATAAATAGATAGAATGAGTACACTTATCTGAATTCCAAGTTCTATATCCAGTGGGTTCAATATCGTGGTTCTAAAAGATCCACATAATAACTTGGTTTACTACGTGCAATAGCATACATAATTTAGTGCAAAAGGTTTTTGGCATCTTTGCCAAGGAATTAGTAAAATTAGATATTTTCTTATTTGTATTTAATTTATTTTTTTATTTCAAGTGTTAACGACTTGATATTATGTTTTTCTATTACAAGTGAAATTTATTCGTAAGAGTTGGCTAGAAACAAGGAATCGGTGGACCTATTTCCTTAACCTGGATGATTACTTCATAAAAATAGTATAAGGTAACCCTTTATTATATTCATTAGATCAAGCTAATTCAACCAAAAGTAATTGATCTTGTAGAAATGGCGGCGACTAGAAGAGTTTGGGAAGTGGCAATCCCACTTGCCCCAAATGTTCACTCTAGTATTCGTAAGCTGCATTCTGGAGGGAAATTTGAACTAAAGAAGAATATGGTGCAACTCTTATACTCTCATGGAAATCTTACTAGACTATCACATGAAGATCCCTAAAGACTTCTTTTGACTCTTTTTTAGATAAGTAGCACGTTTACTCCTGCAGATGTCTAGGCTAATTATGTTAGGCTGATGTTATTCCTTTACTCTCTATTTGGAGAATCTAAAAGGTGGTTAGAATCTAATCCTGCCAATTTTATTTCAAATTGGGAGGATCTTATGCAGAAATTCTTAATTAAATTCTTTACATATGGAGAGATTACTAGATTGAGAATGGAGACACTAAGATTTCAGTAGAAGAAAGGAGAAAACCTATATCAAGCCCGGGACTGGTTTATAATCAGTGTTATTGAACTATCCACATCATCACCAATCTAATAAGGTGCAGGACCATATATTTTTCTTGGGATTAGAGCCTTACATAAAGATTTTACTAGACTATACTAACTGAGCCATACACTAGAAAAGACCTATAAGGAACTGCTAGATTTGTTGAACAACTTTGCATAGGAATATCCTAACTGGAATACAGATAGTTCAAGGGGTGTTGCAAAAAATTCTGTTGCTAGTATGATTGAGGTTAATGCTTTGAATGCTATGGTTGCATAACGTTTTTTACCAAAAATGAGTTGAGCACCCATTTTAGTGGCTTATCATTGGGCAACATACAGTTCTTGTAAATTCTATTCATCAGAATACATAGTGTGAAATATATGGTAGGAAAGAAGATTTTGTAGAGTTTTATGGTGCCAATCTTTATTTTGTGAACTTCGTGGATAATGCCAAAGAGTTGGAGGGATGTAGAATTCTAGTAATACATATAATCCTTGTTGGATGAAATGTCCCAACTTATCTTGGGTTGGAAATCAAAATCAGTACTAGAACTAAGGACAAGGGAAAAATTATCAGTAGTAAGGCAATCAAAATTTGGCCCAGCCAACCAATAGATGCACTGGAGATTTAATCAAGAAAATGATGGTTGAACAGGCTAGGTTTACTACTGAGGTGGAAAGGATAGCCGTGAAAGTAAAAAATAATAACATGGACACCTAAAATTTAAAGAATTAGGTGGGTTAGATTGCCGCAATACATAATGTGAGGCCTCAAAGAGGTCTTTCCGGTGACACAAAGAAAAACCCCAAGTAGGTTCTTGCTGTATATACTAAGAGTGGTAAGAAGTTGGAGGTGTTGTCCCAAAAAGAAGGCAACCATAAGGTTGTAATTAGTGATGAGGCCGAGAGTTCACCAAAAGAGAAAAAGATCACTGTGGTGAGTCTTCTCCCTCCATTTCCACAGAATCCAAGAAAGAAAAAAGAAGAAGATTGCTTCAAGAATTTTATAGACATGCTGAAGCACGTGCATATTGATCTACCTTTAGTTGATGTTTTGCAGGGTATTCCTAAATATGCAAGTGTGTGAAGGTTATTATGGGAAAAAAGAAAATTAATTTTGTATACAATTGTAGAACTTACTAAGGAGTGTAGTTCAAGGATATAGATGAGACATCCAACAAAGCTCCAAGACCCAAGGAGTTTCACCATTTTGACAACTATTGGGTAGTCCATCAATGCTTGAGACTTATGTTATTTGTGGGAGAGCATTAATATAATTCTTAATTAATTGTTCAAAATAATGGGTTTTGGATGCACTAAGCCAATAATTGTGATGCTACAATTAGGAAACCATTCTTTAGCTCTGGGATGGTATTATCGATGATGTGATGGTACAAGTGGGATTCTTGATCTTCCTTGTTGATTTATTAGTTTTGAATTTAATCTGAATCAAAAGGTCACATTTATATTTGGTCATCTATTCTTGGAAATCAAGCGTGCATTGATCAATGCAGCTTTAGGGAATCTAACTATGAGAGCCCATGACAAGGTGGACATATTTGATGTTTAAAAAGACATAAAGTTACCATTAATCCATGAAGAGTTGTCTGCTTTTCATGTTATTTACAAGGATAATATACCAATATATTACACAATGAAGGATCCTCTTAAAAGGGCGTTGATGAAGGTTGATTTATTCGGTGATAGAAAAACTCATGATATGGTTCAAATTCTTGAAGTGGATGAAATAAATAATCCTAGAGAGTTTGAACCATTAAAGAGGTCCTTGTGACCTTATCATAGACAATCTATCAAAGAGGATCTGAAACTAGAGTTTAAGACCCTGACTCCTTATTTACGATATGCATTTTTAGAAGCTAAAGAGACTTTTTCTATTATTTTATTATCTAAGATATTAGAAGTTCAAGGGGTGAAACATTGGCTATACTCAAGCATAGAAAGAGAGTGATAGGTTTGCAGATGTCTGATATTCATGGTATTAATCTGGCATTCTATATGCACAAGATATATATAGAGGAATGGTTTAAACCTAGCACTCAATATCACCGAAGATTAAATCCACCCACGAAGGAGGTAGTGAGAAAAGAAGTGATTAAGTGGCAAGATGATTGCATTGTTTATCCTATTTGTAAAAGCAAGTGGTTCATTCTAATGTAGTGTCTCCCTAAGAAGAGGCATGATGATGATTACAAATAATGAGAATGAATTGATTCCTACACACACTTTCACAAGGTGGGGTATTTGTGTTTATTATTAAAATCTTAATGAGGCGACAAGGAAAGATCACTACTTTACTATATTCATCAATCAGATGTTGGATAAGCTTGCTGGTTAGAAGTGCTTTTACTTTCTTAATGGGTACTCTAGATACAATCAGATCCCTATAGCACCCAAGGACCAAAACAAGATGAACTTCACATGCTCATATGGAACCTATGCTTTCAAATGAATGCCTTTCGTCCTTTGTAATACTTTGACCACCTTTCAAATATGTATGATGGTGATTTTTTATGATATGGTGGAACTTTGTAGAAGTCTTTATGGATGATTTTTTTTGTATTTGGAGATTTATTTGATGTGTTCTTAAGGAATCTATAGTATTTGGAGATTTACTTGATGAATTCTTAAGGAATCTGTCCCAGGTGTTGTCCAGATGTGAGAAAAAGGTCTCTTTTTGTTAAAAAAGGATTATAATTGGTCACAAGGTGTTTTTTAATTGGTTGGAGGTGGATAAAGCTAACGTATAAGTTATTGAGAAACTTCATCCTCCTATATCTATGAAGGGGTGCAAAGTTTTCTTAGACATGTTGGCTTTTACAGGCAATTCATAAAAGACTTCCTTCGGATAGCCAAACCATTATACAGATTGCTAGAAAAATAGGTCAAGTTCAAGTTTGGGGATAAATTGTATAACATCTTTTGAAAAGTTGATGAAGAAGTTGATTGAGACTTTTATTCTTATAGCTCCATATTGGGAGCTCCTATTTGAGCTCATATGTGATGCAAGAATATGGTTATGGGTGTTGTATTCGGAAGAGAAAGAATAAAATTTCCCACACTATCTACAATGGCAGCAAGGCTCCTGATAATGCTCAAGAAAGAGATGTTGGTAGTATCTTATGATTTTGAAAAGTTTAGAGCATATTTTATGGGGGAAAATTTTATAATTCACATACACCATGCAGCCATTTGAAATTTGTTCAAAAAGAAAGATGCAAAGCCCTACTTGATTAGGTGGATACTATTATTGTCAGAATTTGACTTAGAAAATTAGGATAAAAAAGGTGCAAAAAATAAAGAGGAAGATCGTCTATCAATCTTAGATGATCATTCACATATTGATGAGGGAGTATTGAGGATAAGAGAAGAAGTTCCTGCTAATCCTGGCATTAGATATTAAAGAAACTTTATGGTATGCTGACATTATTAATCTACTTTTTAGTGGGGGGGTGTATCCCTCAGAGATGATCTACCAATAGAGAAGAAAGTTGCACCATGACTCTTGATTTTATATGGGAATGAACCTTACTTATTTAAAGAAGGTCCAAACAACATGAATAGAAGGTGCATCCTCAAATGTGAGGTGAAAAAGGTGTTAGAAAATTGTTATGCCTCTCCTTATAGAGACCATCATAGTGGTGAGTGGACTACTAATAAGACGCTATAGGCTAGGTTTCTATGGCCTACTCTATTCAAAGATATGGTGCCTTTTACAAAGGCATCTGATCAGTGTCAGCAAATTGAAGGCATTTCTTAGCGACATGACATCCCTCTAAATAATATTCTAGAAGTAGAAATATTTGATTATAGGGGTTGACTTTATGGGTCCCTTCCGATCCTCCCATGGAAATAAGTTAATTTTGGTGGCCATAGGATACATGTCCAAATGTGTAGAGCTTGTAGATTTTCTCACAAATGACTCAAAAGTGGTGATGAAGTTTTTTAAGAAGAACATATTTATGAGGCTTGGAACTCCTAGAGGAATTCTAACCAAAGGGGGTTCTCACTTTGCTAATATCTGGTTCAATAATTTATTGGTTAAATAGAGGTTGATGTATATAGTGGCTAGTACACATCATCCATAAAAAATGGCCAAGTGCAGGTGTCTAACCATGAGATAAAGTAAATTCTGCAAAAGACCATGAGTAATTAAATGTGAGATTAGTCTTACAATCTTGATGAGGCTTTTTG
This sequence comes from Withania somnifera, assembly GCA_039654485.1. Classification (NCBI taxonomy): domain Eukaryota; kingdom Viridiplantae; phylum Streptophyta; class Magnoliopsida; order Solanales; family Solanaceae; genus Withania; species Withania somnifera. The sequence goes on from JBDJHY010000094.1 coordinate 12,115,563, forward strand.
GGCAAATATAATAGCGTATACAACACCCTTTGGCACTTACTCGTATAGGTTGATGTATGGGAGAGGATGCCATATTATAGTGGAGCTTGAGCATCAAACTTACTGGGCTATAAAGAAGTTGAATATAGATCTAGAGTTTTCCACAAGGAAGAGGATACTCCAATTGCATGAACTTGATGAGTTTGTATTTCATATATGTGAGAGTTCAAGGATATACAAAGAAAAGACAAAGATGAGGTATGACAAAAAAATCTTACCACACACTTTTAAGCTAGAGTAATAGGTATTGTTGTTTAACTCTAAGATAAGTCTGTTTTCTAGAAAATTATGATAGAAATGGTTGGGACCTTTCAAAGTGGTACGTGTCTTACCATAAGGGGTTGTGGGGTTGTGTAATGTAGATAAAAGCACAATATTCTTTGTAATGGGTAGTGATATAAGCATTATTTTGGTGAAGATGTGGAGAGGAGAGAAATAATTGATGTGACATACATCATGTCGCGACATTAATTAAGGTGCTACATGGAGGCAACCTATTATTGTTGTAATTATAATGCGACAATAATGAAAAAGATCACAAAAATATATGTCATTCCTCTATCGTAATTGAGGTGCCAGGTGGGTGGAAACCCACTAATTTTCTTTAATCTTTCTTTTATTTTTGGTGATTGTTCAGGTTTGAGGATGATAGGATCAAGATCATAACATATTTTGAGCTCTAAAGTTAAGAATTCCGCTATGTCATGGTAAAAATAGACCTCCATGTTGTGCAAGTAAAATTAGGGAATTAAATGAACATTGTGGCACTTAACACAAGATATTCTATTTAAGATGGACAACAAACTGAGAAAGAAACACACAATTTAAAATAGGCGATAATTCATACGATGTGGAACCCAACGCTGATTTCTTTTATTTAAGGTGCGCACATAATGACTTGTTTGGTCATTTTCTTTCTTTCCATCTTTTTCTATGTTTAGAGCCATCCGATAGTTTATCCAAGTTATTTATGATTTGCTATGATTGGTAATGCCCGTTATCTCAACTTCCCTATTTTGGAGTTTCAGTTTTAAAATGGTGGAACTTAAGAGTGAACTACTAGTAAATGCACTTGGAATTAAATTCCAACAGTTCCATTAGCTCCATAATTCCGACTTTGTTTTGGGTGGAAATTAAGTTCATGTCTCAGGGTTTTCATTTTGAGTTTGGGCTGTTTTATGGAAATTCAACTTGGCCAGAGCTCATTTTGGAGCCTAGGTGGTCTTTTGATAATGAGAGTATCAAATTAGAATCACAATGATTCCATCAGCTCTAGAATGATTATTTTAGGCTAGTTGATTTATTAGTTCACTTCTTGGGGTGTCCAATCTCATTTTGGGTTCATTTGTAAAAGTTTGGAAAATTTATCTTTTGAGTTGGTTTAAGCTTTGGGGTTCTTTTCTATTAAATGACTTTTGTTGATTATTTGGTCGATCACATTGATTTCATAGTGTGTTTGTCACCCAAAATAATCTCTTGGTTTTCTAGAGTTGGACAGGGGATGCTCATTTTAGGCACCCCGGAGAGTTTGTGTTTTGCTAAGATTTGCTTCGCCCTTATGCCCATGGTCTCTCCCATGTGATGGGTAACCCTTTTCTTGATGGGATCCCAGTAAAGGCCGCACCTGTAAGCCGTAGCTCACCCTAACGAGGTTGCCCTTGCAGCAAAATGGATCGCACCAGCGACCATGCACAGTTTATAAAAAGGGTCATCCCCTGTTTTTCAAACCGTTTACTTCATTTGAAAATCCCCATAGATGACCTTGGGGATGTTTTAGGGTGTTTTAGGCTGGGAAAAGTGGTGGGGAGTTGTGTGTGAGTTTGTGGCGCAAGTTCCTGAGTATTTCTCATTCTTTCCACCCTTTCTAGCTTATGTAAAAAGTTTGATTTCCTTATTTCAAACCATGACTTGTCTTTCATTCCTTCATCATTTTAAGCTTAATTTTGGATCACGATTCCCCTGAGTTGAGGGCTTCAAGCTTGTATATTTACTTTATTTTTCCAAGCTACAAGTCCTGCGGACCTATTTATTGGCTCGTTTTTCAATGCTAATCGAAATTTGGGTATTATTCTTCATGGTTTATAGTTTAGGGTAATTTTGACTGTGTTCGAAGCTTTGGTCCTGCAACGCACATATTTTGAGGACTTTCACCGATGCCCAGGTAGGCTAGGTTTATTTACTTCCATCATTCATTAGGCTATTAGTATATGCTTGTGATGTGGCTAGTAGTGTGCGTTGGTTTATATGTTGATAGGTTCTTTCAAGTTAACTTGTGATTACATTTTTAGTTTTGGGGTACTATGAGGAGGAATTGAGGGTGAAGGATTGTATGCCCGTTTCCTGGCCTCAAAATGCAGGGGTCACAAACCTTAGGGACCATTCTAGTTATCGTGCAACAAGTTTGGTGAGATAAGATCTTAGCTTCTGGCCTTTGGATGATCTTAGACTCAAGTTGTTTTTGTTCCTATTATTATTAGCATTGATGTTACTAAGCCATGATTGAGCATTTGTATATTATTTGTTTTGGCTGATGTAACTGGTGTTGAATGGTCTCAGACCTGGTATTGGGTTTAGAGGCACAATCCTCTAAGACACAGACCCTGAGTATGGCATAGACGAAGTACATATTCCTAATATGGTTACTGATGGGGTACTTATCTTTCTTTGGAGTTTGAGATGCGGTCCCTAAGGCACGGACATCGAGTATGGAAGATGTGGGGTGTAGATCCTTGAGCACGACACCAATAAGGTACAAATTTCAATTTAGACACCGATGGGGCATTTACCCTTCTCTCAAGTTTAAGTCGCGGTTCTCTGAGGCACAGACCCCAAGTATGGCATATATTGGGCATAGACACCGGAGTTTGGCATTGGTAGGACCTAGACCTTAAACTAGAGTTGAGGTGCTGTCCTGCAGGGTGTATACCCCAAGATTTGTACTGGTAGGGGTGTAAGTCCCCAAGATTTGACATTGAGAGGGAGGCCCAAGACATGACAAGACTGGACTCATATTTACTTTCCTACTCCCCCATGTATTACTTTCGTATTATTTGTGCTCACTGGGCTTAAGGGGGGATTCACGGTGGGTTCTGTTGTGATGCTTGTACTTGCCAAGAAGATGGGGCGCTAGGTAGTTTTTGTGTGTTTTCTTTCTGTTCCATACTTAAGTGCATCTTACGATTCGATCCTTTATTCATGGCATATATATATATATATATATATACATAAACAATTAGTTGGGTCTTGTCTTAGTTAGAGTATAGGTACGTGTCTTACCATAAGGGGTTGTGGGGTTGTGTAATGTAGATAAAAGCACAATATTCTTTGTAATGGGTAGTG
>JBDJHY010000094.1:12121017-12132717 GCA_039654485.1 Withania somnifera
CGTACCCAACTTGCACTTCTATCCTTGATGTAATTGTTCAAGTACAAACACTTTTAATCACTTTTCTATGGTACTTCAAGGACCTAACACACCTTGTTGAAGATTTTCCCTCAAATCACCATGAACAACATGGTGAAGATGATGAACATTGAAGAACAATTTGAAAATCTTCAAATCCTTATAGCTCTTTCAATTTTGCTTTGTTTTCTTCCAAGTTTGAAACCAAACTCCTTAATAAGTGAGGAACAAACCCCACATAGTTCTGAATACCAACCAATTAACACCAAGCAATTTCGAGTTTCGGGGCAAATATGAAGGTCATGGATATAAACACCTTCAAGAATCAAAATTCACTCCAACCAACGTCGATTCTCACGAAATTTGATATGGGAGTTCCTTATGATAGGTATATGATTCTCCAATACCTCACGACCCTAAATTAATACCTAATTTCAAAGAAACTCAACACCCACTTGTTTTTACTAAGCTTGAAACTCAACAACAACAACATACCCAGTATATTCCCATATCGGTGTTCCTTGAGAAGATCTTTCGTCCCTCGAAGGCCATGTAGTGTATGACCTTCTTGGTTTATCATAGCTCACAAGAACTAGTACAAAAGGAAAATGGACACAATAGCCTAGTTAACAACTAAGTAGAACAAGTACTAGTTGAAAACGAAGAATTAAGAAAATGTAACTAAGATACACAATCTAAGCTAAGGAATGAGATCAAGAGCTTGGAAGATAGATATTAGAAACTATGCTTTCATTATGTTCACAATCGCCAAATATGATCTTGACCTCGTTAAACCAAAGGGCGGTTTACCTTTTTGACAAACCAGTCGCCGATTTAACCAGTACACAAATGCTCCAATACTATTTAAATCGCCGAATTGACACCATTGCGTCTTCGAACAGGATCGACGATCTGTCCATTTGTAGGTTTGATCGCCAAATTTGACAAAATCTTGGAGCCAATTTTGGAGTTCCAAAATAGCGATGCGCTGAATTCGTGCCTTCTGATCGTCGAATGGAACAACTATGCACCGTTTTGACATTTCTTTTTTCCAAACGTGATTGTGTAGGACTTTGGAACGGGCTTTGAACATTTTTGAGTTCCCGTTGCACGTACCCAACTTGCACTTCTATCCTTGATGTAATTGTTCAAGTACAAACACTTTTAATCACTTTTCTATGGTACTTCGAGGACCTAACACACCTCGTTGAAGAATTTCCCTCAAATAACCATGAACAACATGATGCGAAGAACAATTTGAAAATCTTCAAATCCTTATAGCTTTTTCAATTTAGCTTTGTTTTCTTCTAAGTTTTAAATCTAAACTCATTAATATGTGAGGAACAAACTCCAGACACTCAGGAAGTTTTGAATGCCAACCAATTAACACCAAGTGATTTCGAGTTTCGGGGAAAATATGAAGGTTATGAACATGAATGCCTTCAAGAATCAAAATCACTCCAATCAACTTTGATTCTCACGAAATTTGATATGGGAGCTCCTTATGATAGGTATATGATTCTTCAATACCTCACGACCGTCAATTAATACCTAATTTTAAAGAAAGTCAACACCCACTTGTTTTCACTAAACTTGAAACTCAACAACAACTACAACAACATACCCAGTATATTCCTACATAGTGGGGTTTAGGGAGGGTAGAATGTACGTAGTCCATACCACTACCTAAGATCAGGTAGAGACTATTTTCGAAAGACCCTCAGCGCAAATTATCAATTTGTTAAATTTCTGATTTGTTAATCTAGGATTGAATTTGTAGAATCAAAACCGTCCCTAGGCTCTGTTACCAGATGCGATCTCTGTTAAGGTTAAATAATTGAGATCCAATCGCGAAAAACTAAAATACGAAGATATGTGAATTATCTACGAAATCAATTAATTCGAAGATAATTCTATAGAATTGTAAGAGATGAGAAAAGAAGAGAAGAGAAGTATTACTCTTATCCACGAATAACACGAGGGGTAATGGACTTGAATTCAATGAACGAGAAACATATTTTATTCCACAAATAAGTGACTCCTTATAAACTTCAAGGTAAAAAGTTCTAAATCAACAATGGGAATCCACCCAATGCTAACCTAGATTAGCTAACACTAACCTAAAGGTAATCCTCCCTTGAACTACAAGCTCTAAAGCTCTCAATCAATATTCAGTATCAAAAATAAGCTAAAATTCAAATGAATGACTATTTTAGCCTACTAATTATGGGGCCCAAAAGTGATCACTTGGACATAAAAAGACCATTACCAAACACGTTTGTAAGTCACCAAATGTGAAGCTTAGCTCGCCGAATGAGCAACATGCTTTCTTGTACATTTGGCGAGGTGGATTGCAACTTTTGCTCATCGCCGATCTTGCAACATAATTGGCGGATCACCCTTCTGTCATGGGCATCGCCAAAATGTACAATTAAGCGAATCTTCATTCCTTTGGCTCCGAATATGGCCCAAGTCCTCTTGCACGCCTAAATTTAATTCCTTAGCACTTGAAAGGTGTCCTTGAAGGTCTTCTATTATGCTCTTAAGTGTGATTCCAAGTGTTGAGGCTATGACGATTCATGCCGGGCGATATTACATCATTTGGGTAAATTTTAAAAGTGGTTTTAAGCACTCATTTTTAGCCTAAAGGATCAAAATAAGTCAAAAGTCATAAGCTAGAATTCCTAACTTGGCTTTTGTCTTATTAAGCTAAATGCTATAAGCCCATCAAAACACCCTCGTAGATATTCATTAAGTGCAAACAAATGAGGCCTTAGTATACTTTAAGATGTGGGGGAACGTTACTATTGCAAAATCTAATATATATCTGGCAGAAAAGTGGTAAATATATCTCCTTATAATGGTAAAAACTAACATTTCATTTATGTTTTAGTTGGAGAGAGGCTATGCTGACGGTTACGGTTGCTAAAACAGTAGCTTTTGAGAGACTGTATGCTGAGTTACAGGATAAAGGCGGGGATAAAAGGTTACATAGGTTAGCCAAGGTTAAGGAGCAGAAGGCCCGAGAGTTAGACCAAGTGAGGTGCATGAAAGGACGCGCATGGTAAGGTTTTGGTAGAGGATGTGCTTATTCAAAGGAGATGGCAGTCTTATTTTCATGGACTTTTGAATGATGCAGGGGACAAGGACATTGTGTTGGACGATTTGGAGCTCAAAAGGTGGAGTAGGGTGTATGGTTGTTGTAGGTGCATTAAAGTGAGGAGGTGAAGGGTGCTATTCGTAAGATGTGTAGGGATAGATCAACTGAACTAGAGGAGATCCCAGTGGATTTTTGGAAGCGCTCAGGTGGAGCAGGCATGGCATAACTCACTGAGTTGTTCAATATTAATTTTAGATCGATAAAGATACCTGAAGCTTGGAGGTGGAGTACGAGATTTTCGTTGTATAAGAACAAGGGTGACATTCAAGATTGTAATAATTACAGGGGTATCAAGCTATTAAGCCACACTATGAAATTTGGGAAGGGGTGTTGGAGTTGAGGTTGAGGAGGATTGTGCCTATTTCTGAGAATCATTTTAGCTTTATGCCAGGTTGTTTGACAATAGAGGCTATCCATCTTGTGAGGACACTTGTTGAGCTATATAAAGAGGGTAAGAAGGACTTGCACATGGTGTTCATCGATCTAGAGAAGGCCTATGACAGTTCCTAGGGAGGTTTTGTAGAGAGGTACTTAGGAAGCTAGATGTCCATGTGGATTACATTATAGCGATAAAGGATATGTATGTCGGAGTCAAAACTCGTGTAAGAATAGTGGGAGGAGAGTCTGAGGCTTTTTCTATTTTAATGGGTTGCACCAGGGTTCAACTCTTAGCCCATTCTTATTTACCTTGGTGATGGATGTTTTGGCTCGTTGAACCCAGGGTAAGGTGCCTTGATGTATGTTATTTGCGGATGATGTGGTTCTGTTTGATTAGACACACAGAGGTGTCAATACTAAGTTGGAGATTTGGAAGACAAAACCCTAGAGTCTAAAGGGTTTCGGTTAAGCAGGACTAAGACGGAGTATTTGGAGTGCAAGTTTAGCGAGACGTTGTCTGAGGATGAGGTGGTAATAAAGCTTGACAGTCAGGTCATTCAAAAGAAAGATAACTTTAAGTATCTTGGGTTTATGTTTCAGGAAAATGGGAAGATTGATGAGGATGTCACTTACCGATAACTTTAAGTATCTTGGGTCTATGTTTCAGGAAAATGGGAAGATTGATGAGGATGTCACTTACCGGATTAGTGCAGGGTGGATGAAGTGGAGGCTCGCTTCGGAGGTTTTTATGTGATAAGAGGGTGCCCCCTAAACTTAAAAGGTAAGTTTTATAGGGTGGCGGTTAGACCTGCTATGTTGTACGGGGCGGAGTGTTGGCCTGTGAAGAACTCCCAAACAAAACATTATTTCCCATTGAACCCAGAATATTTGGTTGCACTTGTTTTGTTAGGGACATTCGGCCCCAAGTGACCAAGCTGGATTCAAAATCTCTGAAATGCATATTTCTGGGATATTCTCGTGTCCAATAGGGTTACAGATGTTATTGCCCCAACCTTAATAAGTACCTTGTATCCGCTGATGTGACATTTTTTGAAAAAGCTAAACTCTTCTCAGACCCTACATCTCAAGAAGAAGACAATGAGTTCCTAATTTATCCAGTCACTCAGTCTATCGGCCCTCCATCCTCAAACATTGTCAGACCAACCATTACTCACACCTATGCTCGTCGCCTCAGACCTTCTGCTCCTGCTACCGAGCCTGCTACACCTGCTCCTGCTACCGAGCCTGCTACACCTGCTCTAGAACCTCCCAGTTCAAGTCTACCTATGTCAGTACCTTCGCCACAAGATCCGGCCCCGGGTGATGATCTTCCTATTGCTCTCCGGAAAGGTAAGCGTACTTGTACGCATCCTATCTCTTCGTTTGTGTCCTATAAACATTTGACTCCCTCCTCCTATTCTTTTATTTCCTCCCTGGACACTGTGTCTACCAAAATCTACTCGTATAGCTATAGGTCACTCTGGGTGGCGTTTTGCTATGATTGAGGAAATGAATGTCTTGGACAATAATGGTACCTGGAAGTTAACAAACTATTGGCTGTAAATGGGTGTTTGCAGTGAAAATGAATTCGGATGGCTCTGTGGCTAGGCTAGAAGCTCGTCTTATTGCCAAGGGATATGCCCAGACATATGGAGTAAACTACTTTGATACTTTTTCTCCTGTGGCTAAACTCACTTCTATCAGATTGTTTATTTCCATGGCTGCCACGCATGACTGGCCTTTGCACCAGTTGGATATTAAGAATGTTTTTCTTCATGGTGACCTTCAGGAAGAAGTCTATATGAAGCAACCTCTCGGTTTTGTTGCTCAGGGGGGATCTGGGAGGGTATGTCGCCTTCATAAATTCTTATATGGCCTGAAACAAAGTCCTCGTGCATGATTTGGTAAGTTCAGTTAGGTTGTTGAGACGTTTGGTATGCGTAAAAGTAAGTCTGACCACTCTGTGTTCTATAAACACTTTGATAGCGACATCATTCTATTAATTGTGTATGTAGATGATATTTTCATTACAAGGAGTAACTCTGCAAGCATTCTTTCTCTAAAAGCCTTCCTTTACACTCAATTTCATACCAAAGACCTAGGAATGCTACGTTACTTCTTAAGTGTAGAAGTGACTAGGAGCAAGAAGGGGATATTATTGTCTCAAAGAAAGTATATGCTTGACTTGCTTTCTGAAACAGGAAAGCTGGGAGTTTAACCATGCAGCACCCCTATGATTCCTGGTATACAATTCACTAAAAGTGGTAATCCATTTGAAAATCCCGAAAAATATAGACGCTTGGTCGGAAAGCTGAACTACCTCACTGTGACCGACCAGCTATCGCCTACTCTGTCAGTGTGGTAAGTCTATATGACAGCTCCAACCGTTAATCACTGGAAGGCTGTGGAACAAATTTTATGTTAATTGAAGGAAGCACCTGGGCGTGGAATTTTGTATGCTAATTACGGCCACACTAGAATTGAGTGCTTCTCGGATGCAGATTGGGCAGGATCTAAAGAAGACCGAAGATCAACTTCTGGATACTGTGTCTTTGTTGGTGGGAGCTTGGTCTCGTGGAAGAATAAGAAACAAAATGTGGTGTCACGATCCAGTGCTGAGTCTGAATACAGAGCTATGGCCAAATCTACCTGTGAAATCATGTGGATATATCAGCTTCTCAAAGAAGTAGGCTTCGAGTTCTCTATGCCAGCCAAGCTATGGTGTGATAACCAAGATACACTTCATATTGCATCCAACCCAGTCTTTCATGAGAGAACGACGCATATTGAGATTGATTGCTACTTTGTTCATGTGAAAATCCAACTAGGCTTGATTTCTACAGTTTACGTAAAAACTGGAGAACGGTTTGGTAACATCTTCACAAAGGCACTAAATGGAGTTAGAATTGATTATCTTTGTAACAAGTTAGGCGTATAACATCTATACTCCAACTTGAGGGGGAGTGTTACCGAATCACCTAAATTAGGTAGTGAATATTTAGGTATTAATTAGGATAATTATATAGATATATTTTTTCCTTATTTAAACTTACCATGTATGAGATTAATGGTGTATATAAACACCGATGTATAGATGAAGAAGAGACAAGAATCAATAAATAATTCTTCTCATTTATAACAAAAAGCAATAAAGGCTGGCAGGATTCCCGTTACAGGGGACTCTCCTATGTTGCAGAGACCAATGAATGTTCTATATCTGAGACATAAGACCTTCAAAAAGTAAAATTGCTGATTTTATAGGGCATGAACTTTAGTATGCGAAAAATTTGTAAAGAGAATATAGAACCAAGAAAGTCGTATCAGTTATATACTTTTCATGAGATTATTCAACTTTTACAAATGAGACCTCTTTATAAAAGGGGGAATCTCATTGAACCAGTGTTTTATATTGATGAAGGGTGCTAATTTTCTATGTGATGCTAAGTGCTGTCAACTTAGCATTTTTGGCTTGATATTTTGTTGTAACTTTAGGATGATGTTGGCTGTAAAGTTCTAGAATCATTGGTTAGTTATTGTGTGTGGTGGGGCATTATTTGAGCACAATAGGAAACAGCTCCCAGGATTTAAGGGATTTTTTGATAAAACACTTTATGCAATATATAGAGAGAGTAAACTTAGTTGTATGAAGGAAGAAAAGTCAGCCCCACTTCCTCAGATTTTCTCTCTTTTTCATGCTTGTTTTCTCTCTCCTTCAATTGGTATTAGAGCATAATTGATCTTTGAGGGACTAATTTTGAGAAAAGAAAACACAACAACGATCACCCACAAACCTTAACTTGTTCAGTCTCTTTCTGTCCAGTTTTCTTTCACATGTCTTCCATCAGCTCACCTCTTTCATCCCCTATCTTTAATGGTGAGAACTACCAAGTTTGGGTAGTAAAGATGAAAACATACTTAAAGTGAGAACTACCAAGTTTGGGTAGTAAAGATGAAAACATAATTAAAGGGCCTTGGATTATGGAAGTATGCTGAGGAGGACAGTGCTCAAGAACCTTTGAGAGCAACCCCAACTCTTCAACAGATCAGAAATCATGAAGAAGAGATCGCAAAAGGTTCAAAAGCCTTGTGTTTCATCCTAGCAGCCATCTCAGAATCAATTTTTACAAGGATCATAGCATGTGAAACTGCCAAAGAAGCTTGGGATATGCTGAGGAACGAATTTCAGGGGAGTGATAGGACAAGACAAATGCAGATATTGAATCTAAGAAAAGAATTTGAGATGTTAAGAATAAAAGAGACTGAAAGGTGAAAGATTATATTGATGGAATTATGAAAATTGTTAATTAGATCTGATTGTTGGGAGAAAAATTGGAAGAGCAGAGGATCGTTGAGAAGGTGATGGTGACACTTCCAGAAAAATTTGAAGCAAAAATCTCCTCAACAGAAGATACCTGGGATGTGTCTCGAATCACACATTGAATGAAATATTCAACACTCTTCTAGCTATGGAGCACAGGAAGCTTTTAGAGAGGAAGAGAACTCAAGTGAAATTGCTCTTGTGGCTGCTCAAAGATCTAAAGCTCAATCTGATGGTGGATCAAAAAGGCAATCAAATAGAATACATGGCAAGGAGAAGAAGGAGAAACACAACAACAGAGGGAGATATAGAAGATCCAAGTATCCACCTTGTCCCTATTGTAAACGACCAAATCATATGGAAAAGTTTTGTTGGTACAGACCTGGAGTTCAATGTAAGGTTTACAAACAATTTAGTGATGTGGATAAGGAGTGCAGAACAAATCAAAACCAGCAAGCTCAAGCCCAGCCACTTCAAGTTGCTGAAAATGTTGAAGATCATGAAGATAAGTTAATGGTAGCTTCTAATATTGGAGAATGCAAAATGTGGCTTGTTGATAGTGGATGCACACAACATATGACAGCTAACTTGAACAATTTTGGATGTCTGGACAAAAATTACTTTTCCAAAGTCAGAGTTGGAGATGGCAGACTTCTAGATGCAAAGGGAAACGAAGCAGTTGTTGTTCAAACTCCTCGGGTACAGAGCTTATATCTGATATATGAGTTGTTCCTGAAATTAGCCAAAGTCTCCTCAGTGTTGGACAATTTCTTGAGAAAACTTATGCCTTGTTGTTTAAAGATAAAGCATGTGAAATCATGGATCCAAATGGTATAAAATTGCTCACAGCCAAAATGAACAACAAAAGCTTTCCTCTTGATTGGAAACATACTCGGATTGGAGCTTCTATCGGCATACAAGATGGAAGTTATGTCCGTCATAAAAGGCTTGGCCACACCAATTTTGAATTCTTAAAAATGATGCAAAATAAGGAACTTGTGACAGATTTGCCTTCCATAAATGATACCTCTAATGTATGTGGAGTTTATCTAATTGGGAAGCTAAGTCAATCGCCATTTCCTATCGAGCCTGGGAGTGCTGCTGAAAAGCTCCAACTAATACACACTGATGTGCATGGACCGATGAGCACTCCTTCTAATGGCAGCAGATACTTCCTTTCATTCGTTATGACCTTAAGGTTCTGTTGGGTTTATTTTTTGAAGCATAAATTTGAACTATTTGTTGTGTTTCATAAGTTTAACGCAATTGTTGAAACCCAATGTGGCACTTTGATAAAAATTTTAAGGTCTGATAATGGGACTGAGATCACTTCCAATCAATTTAAGAATTTTCTTAAGAAAGTAGAAATTCATCAACTTACTGTCACTTACATACCACAACAAAATGGTGTAAGTGAAAGGTCTACCTAAAGCGTTATGGGCTAGGTGTCTTCTATTTGAGAAAGGTCTACCTGAAGTGTTATGGGCTGAAGCTGTCAATACTGTTGTCTATCTTCAGAATATATTGTCGACAAGAGCTGTTGAAGGGAAGATACCACACGAAGCATAGATCGGAAGTCATCAGTTTCACATCTTAAAGTGTTCGGCTACATATGTTACACTTACATTCCTGAAGTTAAAAGGAATAAACTTGATCAAAGAGTCAATGTTGGAATATTTGTGAGATATACAACACTTCTAAAGGCTATAGGATTTCAAATCTTATTTCACCACAAATACATGTAAGTATTAGTGTTAAGAAAGATGGCTGTTTCCTCTTTACAGTCACTTATCAAGATCAACCTATCCAAGAAGAAGAATCGATTCCAGAGGAAGAGGATTTGCAGTAAGAGTTACCAAATCAATTGAAGATATACATAGCTGCAATGTCGCTATATTGGAGCCAACAAGTGCAAAAGAATAACTTGCAAATTCCTAAATAGAGGGCTGCCATGGAGGAGTTCAATATAATTAACAAGAATAATACATGAGTTCTTGCACCTAGACCTCCTGACAGGAAGGTTCTTGGAACTAGATGGATGTCCAAGATTAAGTTGAATTCAAACGGCACACTCAACAAATACAAAGCAAGGTTGGTTGTAAAAGGTACACCCAACAGCATAGAATTGATTTTATTAAACCCTTTGCACCAGTTGCAAGGTTTGATACCATCAGATCACTTCAGGCAGTTGCAGCACACCAAGGGTGGCAAGTATTTCAACTGGACGTAAAGTCTGCTTTTATTAATGGTTTTCTTGAATAGCAAACTTATGTAGAGAAGCCTGAAGTTTATAGAGGAGCTCGCAATCAAGTATACATGTTAAGAAAAGCAAACAGGCACTTAGGGCCTGGTATGCTCGGATTGAAGCCACTTACAGAATTTAGGGTTTAATAGAAGTTGCAATGAAACAAACTTGTATATTAAGACTTCAAAATAATGACTTTCGTGTAGTTTCCCTCTATGTCGGTGATCTATAGGTGACCGGTTGCAACAAAAAGTCTATCATAGACTTCAGAGAGCAAATGAATGGTCTCAGAAAGACGACTTATTTCTTAGGAATGGAGGTTATTCAATCTCCTCAAGGAATTTTTATTGCTCAGAAGAAATATGTTGCCAAAATATGAAAGAAGTTTAGTCTTGACAAATGCAAACCAGTAAGTGCGCCTGCAGTTCAAGGAGAAAAACTGATGAAGGAGGATGGGTTTGGTTTAGTTGATGCTTCGATTTATAGAAGTTTGATTGGTTCTCTGCTGTATCTATCAGCCACAAGGCATGATATTATGTATCCACAAGTGTTCTATAAAGGTTTTTGCATTCACCACCAGAAACTCACCTCAAAGCAGCCAAAAGAATTTTGAGGTACATTCTGGGAACTAGTGATTATGGTGTGTATAAAAGAACCACGTCTATGAAATTGTTGGGGTTTACAAGATGACATGAAAAGAACATCAGGATATTGTTTCACTCTCGGATCAAGGGTCATTTGTTGGTGCACAAAGAAGCAAGGGTTTGTGGCTCAATCAACAGTTGATGCAGAGTATGTTGATGTCTCAGGTGTTTTTAATCAAGCTTTATGGTTGAGGAAAATCCTGATTCACTTGGCGTTTCAGTCAAGCAATGCAACAGAAATCCTTTGTCATAACGAGTTCGCAGTTGCCATGGTAAAGAATCCAAGTCTTCCATGGAAAAACTGAACACATTAAAATCAAATATCATTCCATTCGAAAAGCTATAAGAGAAAACAAAGTTCAGATTTTGCACTGTTGTGGTGAGTCAACTAGGTGATATTTTTACGTAAGCATTACAAAAACAAAGATTTGAGCTTCTTAGAGCTATGCTTCAAGTAACCAGCACCACTTGCATCAAGGAGGAAAGATGAAGGGTGTTGATTTTTTATCTGACGCTAAATGCTGTCCACTTAGCATTTTTGGCTTGATATTTTGTTGCAACTTTTGGATGATGTTGGTTGTAAAATTCCAGAATCATAAGCTAGTTGTAGCGTGTCGTGGAGCATTATTTAAGCACAATATCAGGAGACAGCTCCCAGGATTTAAGGGATTTTTTTATAGACCACATTATGTACTATATATAGAGAGTAAAATTTGTCGAATGAGTGAAGAAAAATCAGCTCCCCTTCCAGATTTTCTTTCTCTTTTTCATGCTCGTCTTCTCTTTCTCTCCCTTCATATATCAAATTGACACGACATATCCCAGGAGGTCTTATGGTGTATGTTTCTAATGACCCTCCAGGTCATTTATGATAAATGTGCAGTATCTTGTATCCTAGGGCGTTTCGGTAGTTGCCCCAGGTCATTTATGACTTGCT
>JBDJHY010000094.1:12132817-12143385 GCA_039654485.1 Withania somnifera
AAGTGATGCATTTTTAAATAGGTATATGTATCTGTGATCGTGTAACAAGCATAAACATAGAAGGAGGCATCTAGTTTATTTAGTGAAATGTTGACTTGATCCTTCCATCGACAAGACAAAACCCTAGGATAGATCTTCTGAAGCACATTGATAAACTTGAAAATAGAAAAGTTTGAGTAAATGATCTGCTAATCCAGAAGCATAAGAATTTGGGTCATATTTAGTCGAAACACCAACAAAGTGAATTAACCCCTTGGAAAGAACATTAAACACACAAGTTACCATTTCAGATCAACACAACTACCATGGAACATGCCCTAGCTCTACGAGAAACCCAACATCCTACTTCCTTCATTTAAAGGCAATAAGACTTAAAACAAACCAACCGAAAAAAACCTAAGATTTTATTTTATTTGAGAGGTAGGGAGCTACAGATTACTGCTCATATAAGAAGGGCAAAAGTGTAATTCAAAAAAAATATATGCTCAAGTATATTATGTGGCAACTCATACCCCATAAAAGCATTCAGAATGGGTGATATTCAAGTTGGGGGACCACTTAGCATTCAACTTGAATTTCTTCAACAATTGACAAAAAGATAAATGACATATGAAATTGCAACTTATAGGATATTGGAACTTAAATAAAATTTCAAGAGTAGGGAGATAAGCTGAGCTTTAACCCAATATTGAGTGAAGTGATAAGGGCAAGTACAATATTAATGGTCAGGATGGATATAGAAACTGCTCTAAGCTATGTCTCCAGCATCTCTTTGCTCTTGATCCTCGTCATCTACAACAACTAATAAGTAATGGCGTTCAGTAAAATTAGACATTAATATGACCAATTTTAATAATCTTTGTCCACCTATATATTCATTATGTAAAATTAACAATCTATAACTGAACTCGTCTCTGAATAAAAAAATTCTATCAATCTAGAGGGTTTTAAAATAGACCTTTCATGACAACAAAACTACCAAGTACAAAGATAATCAGTAAAGTGAAAATAACAATAGTGCTTACAACTACTTGAGTCCTTCTAATTGCATCAATAAAGCGAAAGAGAGATAACGATATCTAGTGCAGAGCAAAAAATATCAAGAATTAGCAGAGAAAATTTTTTGAGGTGCAAATAATAGAAGTTTGATCACTTTGAGCTCATTATGGTAATGTCCTATATATTGAGACTGACCATAAATCATATTTATGAATTTTCTAGGAGCGAACGGTGGTTACATACCTACTTGCAATAGGAGCAAAATTGATGGTATAATAAGTAAAGTCTATCCATATAAATGATTTCATAAAGAAGAGGGGGATTCATAATAGCCAAATAGGGAGAGCAAAAGCCCAGGAAGGATAGAATAGAGAATCTCTATATTTAAAGAACATCGAAAGTCTAACAATGGTCAATGCAAGTTCTGATGTACAATCTATTTCATACAACTCCTCAAGGTTTAGCAATGTCACAGCTGCATTAGATTGAAAAAGTACTTGAAAAGTTCAAGTATTTGAATTTCAATATTGCCAAGACACCTATAGATATGAGCTTTGAATTTCAAAAGAATGAAGGTGAAAGTGTCTCACAATTTGAATATGCAAGTGTTTTGGGAAGTTTCATATATATCATGAATTGTACGTGACCAGCTATAGAATGTGCTATTAGTAAACTGTGCCGATACACAAGTAATCCCAATCAAACTCTCTGTTGAAAGGATTGTTGTGGAGGTAAAACAAATTTATAAAATTTCTCCCGTACTTAGTTTATAATATCTTTCTATCATGAAGATATAATTACCAACATACTTTGCCATAAACCATAAAACAAAGCTTGTCATTTTATTATGTAAAGAGAAATCTTTACAAAATTTCTCTTGGAGAAGCACAGAGTGTTGATAGTATGGATGATATGGAGTTAGAAAATTTTATGAAAATCCATAAAAAGAAGAATCTTCCTGCAATAAAGCCAGAAAGGGAAAAGATAAGGAGTAAGTGATAAGCCCCACACTGATACATTATTTGGGGAATAAAAATAAAAATAAAACTTTTATAAAGCTACTTTAAAGTAGATTCCTTCAGTTACTTTAATAAAGTAGATTCCTTCCTGATAAAGAAATGTACAGTATTTTAATTTGTCATTTTGTATACTCCTTCAGATATATAAGGAGGAGAAATTTTTAGTAGGAGGCAGAACTTTTAGAGTTAAATCTTGACTTTTTAGTTTTTCTTGTGTATTTCTCTAGTGAGGAAACTCTCTTTTAATAAATCCTTCATTAATAAAAATTAATGTTTCAAGAACTACTACTGCTACTGATGTCTCGTTGAGGTATTATTTATTTTATTTGTTCGTTTTATCTTGCTTATACTAGTTTAGCATGATAGGCTAAACTCGTTTGTGTTGAACTATAACACCCTAAACAACTGATATCATGGGCTAATATCTTAATAAAATAGTATCATGAGATGACAGAGAATACTTTAGAATAATCAAGGCAGGAGAATTCATGATTTTACTGGAAGTCCTATTTATGCCCATTTAAGGCCAAGGATGCCGTGTTAGGACAATTTTGGACTCGTTAATGGATTATTTTTGACAGGATCTGACTAAATTATTTTTTCCAAAAAAATCAACCAATCCTACAACTCTATCTCTATGGTCTTGCTTTCATTATGGTATTAGAGTCATGGTACTAATAGCATAGGTGTTATATGTTCAACACACTTTTTATAATGAATATCATTAAGAAACAATCTATTGTTCAAAACAGTCGCAAATGAATTATTCCAATCTAAATGTAAAAAAATTGAAGAATGGTTATATCAAAACTTTGATCAAGATCAAAGAAAAATTTTCCAAGAGGAATTTTATAAAGACCTCTTTTTACATAATAAAATGATAAGATTTGTTCCATGATTTATCGCAAGTATGTTGGTAATTATATCTCCATGATAGAAAGAGATTATAAACTAAGTACGGGGAAAATTTTCTAAAATCTATTTTACCTTCACAAAAATTGGTACTTTTGAAAAATTAGGGTTAAAACAAGTTGTAAAAAAAACTGAGGAAACTATTATGGTTGATAATGATCATGCAACCTTCAAATTATTATTTGAAGGTGATTTATCTCCTTATAAGACAACGCATAGATTTATGCATATTGGATTAATATAAGTCACTTTTAAGCCACTAATCTTAAGAGGTTTGCTAGAAACATTTATAGCAGCTTTAAGAATTGGAAAAAAATTCTCTTATAGGAACTCTACAAAACAGTCTTGCATATGGCCCAGTGTATTTTAATGCATATTCTAATTTGCAGATATCTTTGGGTGATGAAAAATTCTTAAATGCCCTTATATTAAGCATAAATTACATGTTTATAACTATTTGCCAGGTACAGAGGTTATATGTGTTTTATAGAATTTATTATAAGTCATTATATACTTTGAACCCAATGTGTAAAATAATAGACTTTAAGAACGAAACTCTTTTAATAGAAACCACTTTCGGTAGGTCAAAAGTTATAACTAGGAGACCTAAAAATAGGATGAAATTCATTTCCCCAAATAGTAGGTTATTGAGGATGCGGCTTCACCTCAAAATAATAGTAATACAGAAATTACTGAAACTGAACATGATGATAATAAAACTGTTAAAATAAAATATTTTGAACATACTTATATTATAAATCAAGTGGACAATATGGGTCTCTCATCAAGACTTACTAGATCTGTATCTTCCTATATTTTTCCTGTTGATAATATTGTTAGTTCTCCTTCAAGAGCTTCTACTTCTCAGATCAGAGAAAATTCTAAAGTTAAATTGGATGAAGATAATAGTGCTAATGCTATACCAGATCTGGACCCTACTGAGTCCAAAATAAATTTTTCCACTTGAGTTTAAAATGAATCAGAACATAATTGATTTTAGTCCGGGATCACCGGCAAGAAATAAGATCTCAAATGAATGTTTTCAATTTAAATGGAAAAAATTTAAAGAATGATTATATCAAAACTTTGATGAAGACCAAAGAAAATTTTTCCAAGAAGGATTTTACAAAGATCTCTCTTTACATAATAAAATGATTAGCTTTTTTCCATAGTTTATGGCGAAGTATATTGGTAATTATATCTCCATGATAAAAAGAGATTATAAACTAAGTACGGAGAAATGTCTAAATCTATTTTACCTCCACAACAATCCTTTCAACTAGAGAAGGATGATCAAATTGTCTAATTTTCAGCTTTTTCAAAACTGTTTGAAAATAATACTGCAGTCATCACCTCACAACATATTAATGCTTTACTAAAACAACAAAACTCTGCTAATATTTATGAGTGTTTTAGGTGAACATATTATGTCTCTTCATAGTAGAATTGAAACACTAATTTTAGAAATTTCAAAACTGGAAATATCAAAAAAAAGGGAAAGAAGCAAGAAGAAGTTAATGCTTCTAGTATCCAACCTCCTCCTAATATTAAAGGTTTTCAATTGAAAAATATTTCTGATTTAGAAAAATTACTTGAACAAAAGTTCAAGGGTCTTCAAATTAATCCTCTAAGTCTTGATGAGAATTTAATTTTTCTGGAGATGATTATAAGAAAAAATTCTCCGATGAAATTAATAAGATTTCGGAAAAATTTGCGAGAAAATCAGTACAACGGATGTATTATTATCTTAGACCAACTCCTCAAAATGTTTTATTAGAAGAACAAGAAATGATGTTAACAAATAGTTTTAATGGTAAAGAAATTTATGAATGGAATATTGATGGTTATATGAATAGTCAAATTTTTACCTTAGTTCATAGAATTCTAATGTATAACACTATTTGCAAAGTTAATAGGAATCATGATAAAGTCATTGCTGAAATGATTATAACAGATTTTGCAGGTCAATTTAAAAATTGGTGGGATAATTACTTAACCCATGAACAATGTTGTAAGATACTAGATTCTACAAAAATTCAAGAAGATGGACAAAATGTAGGAAATGTTGTTTATACCTTAGTCCTTACTATCATAGAAATTTTTTAAGGCAGATGATCAGATAATAGTGAGACCATTAGGACTATGCTCCAAAATCTAAAGTGTAAAACTCTCACATCTTTTAGGTTCTCTGATACCATAACAAAACAAGACCATCAGGATGACTGTGCAGGATTGATTTTCTTATAGGGCCAATGATTCAATCAAATCCTGTCAAGAATTGTCCATTTATGAGTCCAAAACCACCCTACAATGCCACCCCTAGACTTAAATGGGCATAAATAGGACCTCTCATGCCTGGATTATTCTAAATTATTCTTGCCAAACCTCTCTGTCATACCATGATGCTATTTTATTAATATATTAGTCCATGCTATTAGTAATTTAGTGTGTCATAGTCCAACACAAATAAGTTTAGCCTATCATGCTAAAACAATATAAAAATATAAAATGTACCTCAACTCCGGAACACCAGTAGCAGTACGATTGTTTGAAACTTCAACTTTTATTACTGAAGGATATATTACAAGAGAGGACTTTTACAAGTGGTAACTTAAGAAAAGAAAACTAAATTCTGAAAATTCTGCTTCTAACTAAAAAATTTCCTCTTTATATAGATAGAAGAGTATGCAAAATTACAAAGTAACTACTATATACTTTCTTTACAGAAAAGAATCTATTTTACTAAATTAGATTTAATAAGGTAACTTTATAAAAGTTGTTGTTTATATCCCCCAAATAACATATCATCATGGGGCCCACCACTTACTCCTTATATTTTCCTTTGCCGAGATTCGATCTCATAGAGTTCAATTCCCGTTCCCAACCCATGAACAATATGAGCTCAAACTTTATTGCAGGAAGATTCTTCCTTTTGTAAATTTTTCATGAAATTTTCAAAATCCATATTATCTGTACTATCAACACTCTGTACTTCTCCTTCCAGGTATTCTTCCTTATCACTGGAAGCAATTGATATATCATCTAGAATTTCTATATCAAATTTTTTTAATAAATCCTTTTTAACTCATTCTATATATGAAGCAGGTATTTGTTCTTTAGTCATTATCCTTTTTTTCATCTGCAACTTTTGGGATAATTATTTTAAAGGGGCATCATCCTTTTGAGTATTATTTGTGTTTTTGTGAGTACTGTATTCCTTGATCGCTTTTTGAATAGTCTATAATGCTTTGTTCATGAAGGATACCATACTTATCCTTGGTTATTAACTTGTTCCAGAATCTGGTATAAAACATTCTTTGTATAACAAGTAATCCATCTTCATTCTTTGATACTTCCACTGACCATTTCATGATCCAAGGTATCAAAAATTCAATGAAAAAAATAATGAGGGTCATCCAAACAAAGAATATATATATTTTTTAAAATAATATGGGAGATATATCAACCCATTTATTTCAAAGATTTTTATAACTCTCTGGTAAAATATTTATCGAAGGACCATATAATGTCTACCATTGACAAAACCATGTTGGAATATCCTACCCATAAACATTCTGGCAGATTTTTATAAACCATGAGTGTTTTTGTTGCTCATTCTCATATAACAAGATTTTATAAAAAGTGTCATTATAATCCCAGTAATTATATTAAACTGGAACCCTTTGCTGCGGGTGTATATAATCCCGTTCTCAGTAGGGTACTTATTCCCTACTCTTCTGGTGTCAAGATCTTTTTTATAATGGTCTTAGAAAAATTATAAGTAGTTTTTGAATTCTAAGGGGAAAATGTCGGAATTCTAGTGATCCTAACGATATTAATATGGTCTCATAGTGCATTCGAGACTTTTAAGTCAGTGAAGCATATGATATTCCATTAAAATATTTATCCACTATTCTCCATTGATCTTTTTTTCATTTCATATCACTCTTATCCAGGAGAAATATAGTTTCCTTTTTATTATTTCTTCCATAGTATTCAACAGTATCTTTCAAATCTTTGGAAGCTGAAGAATATGATGGGTTTGTATTATTTTCTTTCTTATTTTTAAAAAATTCCATAAAATCATTATATAATAGATAATCTATATTAAGATCAGTAGATGAACTTGAACTTACAATGTCAGCAGCTATAAGCCGTTTGTTTACCATTTGAGCTATCAACCTGTTATTACTGGCTCCAACTCTTCCTCTTGTCCTCCCTATATTAGATGAGATTTGAAATGAGGTCTCATTTTTTCATCATTAAATAGATTATCATTAATCATTCAAATTTTCTCTTGTTAAAAAATCAAGTACACTATTAGTTTGTCCTTTAATATAATCTATTTCAAAATCGAAGGGGCTTAATAAAGCCTGATATCTTGCAATTTTTTTAGAAATATCATATTTGAAATCATTATCACATATAAATTAAGCATCTCTGCAATCAGTTCTTATTAAGAACTTTTGGTTATATAAATTCCCTTGGAATTTCAAAATGCATTTTACTATAGCAAGAATCTCTTTGTTGTAGTAGCATAGTTCTAGATAGTATTTCATTTTCCTTAATAAAATTAAAAAAAATATAATCACATTTATCAATAGGAGAATATTGCTTGAGAATTCCGTCATAGCCAGTATCAGAGGCATCAGTTTCAACAAGATTCTTTTAATTTGGATTGGCTAGGGTTAAACATGAAAGATTTTGAACTCTAGTTTTTATCTTTTTGACTACTTGTGTATGATTCTCAGTCCAAGGTTTAGGATTATTTTTTAATCTATCATATAATTTGCAGTATCTCTAGAAAGATTTTTTATAAAAGGAGAAATATAATTCAGACTTCCTAAGAATCTCTGCAGCTGTGTTTTAATAGTAATAACATCAGAAAACTTAGAAGAAAATTCAACACTTTTATTAGTTAGAATAATTTTTCCTTTTTCAATATTATGACCTAGATTTTTTTACCTTTGTTTGATAAAGCATCATTTTTTCTTAGATATAACCAAGACATTTTGTATAATAATTTTCTTGAATAAATCAAGATGTTTAAAATGCATTTCTATATCTTTAGGGAAAACCAAAATATCATCAATGTAAACTACTATAAAATTACTCTATGTAATGAAAGTATCATTCATGAATTTCTAAAATTCAGAGGGGGAATTTTTCATCCTAAATGGCTTACGATTCCATTCATATTGTCCTATTGGGACATTAAAGGCAGTCTTATATCTATCTCTTTTAGAGATCTGGATCTACCAATATCCTGATTTTAAATCCAATTTAGAAAATATAATAACACTATATAATCTATCTATTAAATCCTTTTTATTAGGAATATGATATCTGATCCATTTTAAAACCTTATTAAATGGTTTATAATTTATGACTAAGTGGTTTATAATTTATGACTAACCTGGGAACTCCACTTTCTTTATCTACCTACTTATTAACATAAAAAATAGTAACTAACGATGGAGATTTTGAGTATCTTATAAGACATTTATTTAATAAAGATTTAATTTCTTTCTTGCATAACTCCAAATATTCAGAGCTCATCTCACACGACCTGGCTTTTGTGGGAATGTTATTTTCCAAAAAACTTTCTTTATAGGGAGCAGACCATATATTTTTTCCTCTCCCAAAAGGAATTAGGATGGTCACCACATATCTGTAAAGAAATTGATTGTGTAAAAACTGTATTTTTTTCTTCTAACTTGGATTTCTCTAATATTATCAACTGTTTGTCTATTAATTTCATTTTTAATAAAATTAATTAATTTATTTTTTAACATGATATTATGTCATATTTCATATATAACTTTGAAAAAATGTTGGGTAATAAACTATAATATAATTTCTTTATTTTCAAATGTTCTAGTGATGACATTGGCATCTCATCTAGTAATATGGTATATATGAACCAAAAAGGGTACCCAAGTATAATTTCTTGGGAAACATCTTATACTAAAATAAATGATTCTGGTATACAAACCTTATTTTGACAAATATATGCTTTTGACAATTTGCAATCAATATTCATTTTATGCCCATAAGCATTTCTTGAACTATGAGTAGTTTTATAAAAATAATTAGAAAGTATTAATCTTTCATTGATACAATTTTCATCTGCACCACTATCAAGTTAAGAAGTAATTTCTTTTTTAAAATTATAATCTATTAATAGAGTAATTTTTATATAGAATTTTTATGAAGGGATCATCTGCAGAGTTTGTAAAAATTGATCTTCTTCCTTATGAATTGATTTTCCAAGAATATCTATCGAAAAATCTTTTTCTTTAAATTTACACATTCTTTTGTCAAATATCGAGTTTCTCTTATTAGGCTTATAAACTTCTTTTTTGATATTATCAATCTTAACTACTAAGTCCTCCACAGTAGCAGGAGTGCTAGTAGTATGCCTCTTATGAAGAAGCTTTTTTCGTTCAAACAAAGTATAAGGTCCTCTTGGAGTAGGAATATGATCCTTCTTTCTACTATAACCAGTAGATGGTTCTTATTCAAGTGTATCAATAATTTTAGATATGATCTCAGGATCTCTTATTATCTTGAGAATTTCCAAAATATTATCATTATTAATGACAATAATATCCAAATCTTTGAATTGAGAGTATATATAATATAGAAATCATCATCGTCTTTCCCTTTGCAGGGTTGACCCATTTAGCAAGGTACACAATCATCTTCACTACATAATTGTTCGGCTACTTCTTTAAGAAGCCTTAAGTCTTCATCAATAAAAGTATCACTTCCATTGCTTACAATATCTGCTTCTTCTGAAGAAGATTCCAATAGGATTTTATAAAGAGAATCTTTTAAATCTTCATCAATCCTGAGATTTTTAAATTTTTCTTTTAATTTACGATGTTTGACATAATGGCCAATTCAGCCACACTTGTAACAAGCCATAGGATTTTTTGATTTAATAAAATCATTTCTTTCATTATAAACTCTTTTCATAGAAGCTCTTCTCTCTATTCACATTTTTTCTTCCATTCACTATAATCTTTCTTTTTATACTTATGCCTATGTCTATGGGACTCTTTAGATTTTTGGGGGCATATTAGTTGTAAAATTTTCGACATAATTTGCCTAATTGTTGTCTTTCATTAAGACGATGCTTAGCAATTTGTTTATTTAACCTAATTTCATTACATAAGGCTAAACCTTCTATAGTGCAAACACTTATAAGCTTACCATATTTATAATCTTCATATTTAATACATGTGTTATTACCTCTAAGAGTTTTTCTAACTCTCTCCGCAAATAATGCGGGTAGACCTTCTATAAATTTGGATTTTTAGTGAGAAATATTACACTCTAGTAATTTCATAACCCCAGATAAAAATACATCCTTATACCACTTAAAATATGTAAGGGTTTTACACCTTAGATTCTGGAG
The DNA here is from genome assembly GCA_039654485.1 of Withania somnifera. Lineage (NCBI taxonomy): Eukaryota > Viridiplantae > Streptophyta > Magnoliopsida > Solanales > Solanaceae > Withania > Withania somnifera. Next base: position 12,143,171 of record JBDJHY010000094.1, read on the forward strand.
CATAGTCCTAATGGTCTCACTATTATCTGACCATCTGCCCGAAAAATATTCTATGATAGTAAGGACTAAGGTATAAACTGTATTTCCAATCTTTTTTCCATCTTCTTAAATCGTTGTAGAATCTAATATCTTACAACGTTATTCACATGTTAAGTAATTAGTCCACCAACCTTTGAATTGACCTGTAAAACCTGCTATAACCATTTCAACAATCG
>JBDJHY010000094.1:12147708-12161934 GCA_039654485.1 Withania somnifera
TTAGACTTGTATTAATATATAGAATTCATTGGCGCAAGTTTCAGATCATTTGGAGCACATTTTATATCAGTCAGAGTACAATTAGTGATATTCCAAAGCTTTGTCGTCCTACGATAGGTAGGCTCCGTGGGCTATCTTTGGGTTTATAGCTTTAATAGTGGTACTAAATAGCGTCCTTGGGTTGGGTAGTTAGGTTTTATGGCACCCCAATACCGCTTTTTCATCCGTTCTATGTTGATAATGATATGATGGCACCCGTGTGATACGGGGCCTGAGACTTAGCAATTGAGTATAGATGCCCGTGCTCATAACACGAGAGGCCAAGCCTAAGGTTCCGAAGAGAGTATATTGGGGTTGGGCTGGTATCACCATTTGTTTTTGAGCTGCGGAGGCTAAAGAAAGATTATGTTAGTGATGATCAATAACAATATGAATTGAGAAACTAGAATACTTAATGGTAATACAAGTAATTGGCTTTTTACTGATTTAGGCTCGACATGGAGTCGAGTACCCCATATAATTATTTTTACTTGTTTTAGTCCAGGATTTCCCTCCTAGCACTGGAAAAATATCATTTACTTAATAATGTTGGCACTTTAGTCTGACCAAGAATCGACAGTGAGTACAGTGCTGGGACTTGAGTCTATTATCACATGGCAGTGAGTAAAGCTTTTAACACTTATGGCACTACTGGTTATGGATACACGGTGATACTCAATTTATTTATGATTATGATCAGATATGATGATATACAGGCTTATAGCCTTGATTAGTCGAGTTGGGCTTGACGGTACGATCGATATTCAGCATGATACGTCAGACTTTTGATATGGGCACTAGATGCCATACTATTAAGACCCTTAGGGCTCTGTGTTTAGGGATGTGAAGACATGATGACGTTAGAGTTTGTACGTGGTGATGCAGCCCCATGGACCCACCTCCGGGCTTCTACGAGACACAGAGGGGGGTATGTAGAGTATGGGGGATAACATACGCTGGGAACTTTTGGAGTAGCCTTCGATGGGTTCTGCCTGCTGGACCTATGGGTACCGGAGGAGATGCGTACACAGGATGATTACTTCATGCATTGTGTTTACTTTCCATACTTATTTTCTTTAATGTATCATGGCTGAGATGTAAGGCCTACGGTGAGCGTATTTCTTTTTTGGTGTACGCTGCACTTCTTTCTGGGGGACTTGTCCACGTTTAATTGTTTACTTTATAATTGTATTAATGTATAGTTGTCCTTGTTGGATTCGTGTTGTTTCATGCTATGTGGAATTAATGCTTATTACTTCTATTCGTTCAATTATCCTTTCACTTGAGGTTACCGATATGCCAACCTTGTTCTAATCCTATCTTTCTTGATTTCCTCTATTATTGTTAAATTTCACATATATTGTTGTAAAGATGTTGCGTACATTCTCTTCCATTACCTATGATCCTGTTATGAGATTTGCTAGCACTATCGGTCTATGTGACACTTGCTTTGTGATTGAGTTGTTAGTTTTCCTGTATTGTACTATTTTCTTTCGTGACCCTTTTTCTTATATTCTGTTATTTACTACATTTATTATTATTATGCGCTAAGTAGGGCCTCAAAGCCTACTGAGTAATGGTTTTGTTCGGCGACTTGTACTCATACTACACTTTGACTTATGCAGATTCGAGTACAGGTTCTCGTTCATGATACAAAGATCGATGTTCATTCGGATTTCATTCACATCAGAGATTTAGGGTGAGCTTGGCATTCAGCTTGATCCTGCTTCTCTTCGGAATTGTGATTTAGTGATCTCCATTGTGTTTCAGATACATAATGATACTATATTTATTTCAGTTTATCATTCTGTACTTAGTGTTCGTTTGACACTGATATCGGATTTTGGGTAGTTGTTTCATTTTATTAATTATGCAAAACTTTACTATTTTTATATGACTATTGATATTCTTCCACAATTAATGTAGTAGTCCTCTGCTTTGGCTACGGAGTATGGGTTTGGTTCTCCTACTGGTGGTATAGTAGGTGCCATCATGATCCACAAAATAGGGTCGTGACAGGTTTGCGGGTCCGGTCAAGTTTTGATTGGAATTTAATCAAGAAACTTTAAGGTACTCTACAGTCTACTCTTTAGATTAGGGTTGGTAGAGTATATCTATTGTAAATTTCTAATTCTGGAATGGGTTCCAAGTGTAGGTTTCCCCTTTTATGCTATTTTTACCTCGCCCTCTCATTGTTTTTGAGATAATATTATTATTATTCTTACCGAACTGTGAATAGAACCCTTCGCATGTTTAACCTAGATTATGTTCCTTATATTGGTTTGGGGAAAACATAGGGATTCGAGTTTGGTAGCTAGACTGCAATCTATGTAATAGTTGGTGGCCTTGGGCTGATCTAGACTACTTTTTGTTATTTCTTGTGATACAAGCATGCATCGGTTAATTGGGTTGAGTATGGATTGAACTTGGGTTTCACTGCCTAATATTTTGATAATAACTTGGGAACTTCATAAGACTAACACCTGGAAAAGTTTTCCCACATATACGTGCACTTTCTACGACGACTTTGTGGTATGGAGCTCTTTTTTGTAAATATAATTAGAATCATCCTAACAACAAAAAAATAGATTTATATTATATATTTATACCTTCCACGACTGCTGGATAGTATGGAGATAGCTTCCCGCACATCTAAACCATATTTTCTATTGTTAATATTTTACTAGATATACTTATGCAACGGTACTATGGGTTTTCAAATGAAACACTATATACGATCTGGGATGGATTTTGATACTTGGAACTACAATGATGGTACTGGTACTGATACAAGGATTATGCATATGAGATAATTCCCTTCACGATTCTTTCTGATTTGGGTGTCTATGCGATGTCCGGGGGAAGGGTATATATGGGGAATAGTGGTATATGGAGATTTCTCCCATGGGTCCTTCCTATCGTGGGTATTCCCAAGGAGGGTGAGTGTGGGAACTTGATTTACTTTCCTCATCCCCCTTTGAATTGCATTCCTATGCGCTTAATTGTACCTTTCGGGCTGAAAGGGGAAGTCATATTGGGTCCATTGGTTATTTGTACGTATCTAGTGATAGTATAGGATGCCAATTGGTTTTTGTTGTCTATCTATCTTATTTACTGTCTAGTTGGTAGTATGTGATTTGAGGTAGTTTATTACTTGCTATTTCCTGATTTGCCTTATTGTTTCCATGCCTTACTTATTGGTACTGTAGCTTGATTTACTTTCCACAGTGCCTTATATTCTTTGGGTTATTTTATCCGTTGGTTATTTCTTTAGAGCTCTAAGTACGTGTCTCGATGCCCTTTGGGCTTGGTTCGGATCTTGTATAGCTGCCCTGCTACTTTCTATCACAAACTTGCTTTCTTTAGCTTATCCTTACTCTTTGTGCTTACTGTTGCGTGCCTTAGTTTTATACTCGTTGTTTACCTTATTTATGCTTTGATTTTCATAGTTCACCTATGTTTCCTACTATGTACCTATTTTTTGGTACTCATACTACACTTTTATATTTTTTGTGGTGCAGATCCCGTTATGAGTCATTTGAGGGGTTGTGATCGCGCAATCTATACTTGGAGCTATTTCAGGGATTACATTGAGCATACGACATTCTAGTTGACGTCTTCTACCTTATTCTTTAGTATTTTTCTATTTTTATTGGAAATATCCTCATACTTAGTTATTTTTCCTTTTAGGTTATACATATTTGATACTCTACATTGCTAGATGCTTCTGTAGCCAAGATATCAGGTTTTGGGATTGTGTGTATATATTATCGTACTATTTATACTATTTTCTTATTTTTTTCTTTATCTCTTTTCTCTTGTTCTTGTTGTTAGTTGGGATTTAGGCTTGCCTACAGGAGGGGTTTTTTAGGCATCATCATGATTTGGTTTTTGAGGCGTGACCAGAAATTGCATGAAAAATCAACTAGTATGGGTGAAAACCTTATTTAAGATGCTGTCCAAAAAGTAATAAGAGATAGAAGTATTTTGTACAAAAGGAGAAAAGTAAGAAAAAGTTCAAAAGAATTTGTTATAATTATGGGAAAGCTAGCCATAAAGCTATAGATGATCGAGTTCCATAGAAGAACCGGAAAAAGAATCAGGAAAATATGGTGAAGATAAATAATAAAATTGAAGATATTTGTGTCATGCTCACTGAATGTAATCTTGTTGGAAATGAAAAAGAGTGGTGGTGTGATTCAGGATTGATAAGACATGTTTGTGTAGTAAAAGAAGCATTTTCTATTTAAATTCCTGCAGGACTTGAAGAAAAAGTCTTCATGGGAAATTCTGTAACAACCAAGATCAAAGGAAGTGGTAAGATCTTATGAAGATGGCTTTTAGCGAAGTGCTAACTCTCAACAACCTTCTTCATGTTCCTATTATTAAAAATAACTTAATTTCAACCACACTTCTTGTTAATAACAAGTTTAAATGTGTGTTTATTTCTAAAAAAATTTAATAAGTAAGAATAGATGTATGTAGAAAAGATTATACCTCAATGACATACTTTTCAAACTCAATGTGATGTTTGTTAGTAGTATAAATGAATATCCATCTTCTTCTACTTGATTGAGTCAAATAATTTATGGCATATTCATTTAGGACATGTCAATCATAAAACATTGTAAAAACATATATCTTTAGAAGTATTACCTAAGTTTGAGTGTAAAAAAATATAATGTTAAATATTTGTTGAATCTAAGTTGGTTAAACATCTTTACAAATCTATTGAAAAGAATTCAAATCCTTTAGACGTAGTTCACACAAATATTTGTGACATGAAGTCAGCATCATCTCGTAGTTGAATAAAGTATTTCATAATTTTTATTAATGACCGAACTCTTTTTTTTTGTGTTTATTCCTTAAAATGTAAGGACAAAGCAATTAAAGCATTTAAGCAATATAAAACAGAAGTTGAAAATCAGTTGAATAAGAAGATAAAGGTAGAAAGAGTGCCAGTGGTGGAGAGTATGAATCTTCTTTTGCAGAAATATATTTGAAAATGAAATAGTTCATCAAGCTATTTTTCCTTACTCACTTCAATCTAATGAAATTGCAAATAGAAAAAAATCATACATTAAAGAAAATGATGACCACCTTATTAATAAGTTCTGTTTTACTGCAAAAATTGTGGGGGAAAAGCTATCCATATAGCTAATTGAATACTCAACAGAGTTTCCCAAAGTAAAATACAATCTATTCCATATGAAAAATGAAAAGAAATAAAACTCAATTTAAATTTTTTGAAGTGCGTGGGTATTTAGATAAATTTTAATCTCCTACACCTAAAAGGATAAAAATAGGACCAAACACGGTGGATTGTGTTCTTATTAGATATGTTACAAATAGTAAAGAATGTCAATTTTTGATTCACGAATTCAACCATCCTGACATTCACATTATTATAGTGATTGAATCAGACAAAGTTGAATCATCTGAACATATTTATCCGTATAAAATGAAATATGAGTAATTTAGTAAAAAAAATTAGATGGCATTGGAAAGAACCAAAGGAAAGTACACTATATGATGAGAATTCAAGATGTAGTAAACATCAAAGATAGATACTTCCTTTGGATTGGATTTTGTGATATTTCTTATTAAAAATAAGCTTCAAATATTTAAAGAAGTTATGTTTTCAGTAGATGCATTATTTTGTAAGGAGGTAGTCAATAATTAAATTGGATCAATCTTGAACAACCATACGTGGAAATTGGTTAATCTTCGTCTTGATATTGAAATTTAGGTTCAGAATGAATCTTTAAAAGAAAATAAAAATTGATGAAATTATTGACAAATATAAGTCAAGACCTATTGCTAAAGGTCATAGACAAAAAGAAGGTCTTGACTACTTTGACACATACTCTCTGATAATGAGAATCGCGTTCATTCGGATGTTAGTAGTACTAGCGGCGGTATATGGCCTTGAAGTTCATCAAATAGATATAAAGAAAACTTTACTAGATAGAAAATTGGAGGAAGATATTTTCGTGGAACAATTTGAGGGTTCTGCGGTTACAGATAAAAAAGAGTGTGCAAACTTGTTAAATCAATGTATGAGCTAAAACAAGTACCCAAGCAATGACATGTAAAGTTTGACCAAATAATATTAACAAATGAATTCATGATCAATAAGTGTGATAAATGTTTCTATATTAAAGATACTTTTAATCATCAAGTCATTATTTAATTGTATGTTGATGATTTATTGATCATCAATAGATACACTCCAGACATAAATGCTACTAAATGAATGTTGGGTAGCAAGTTTAACATGAAAGAGTTAGAAGTTGTTGAAGTAATCTTAAGGATAATACTTTATAGAAATCCTTAAGGTTTAGGATTATCACATTCTCATTACATTTAAAAGGCATCTGACAAGTTCAAATATTTGAGTTTTAATATTGTCAAGATGCCAATGGATATGAGCTTTACTTCAAAAGAATGATGGTGAAAGAGGCTCACGATTGAAACACCCAAGAGTTCTAGAAAGTATGATGTATATTATTTTTTTATTGTACGCGACTAGTTATAACATGTGCTATTAGTAAAATAAATCGGTACAGGTGTAACTCTAATCAAACTCATTGGATGACAATGGGATGAGTTTTGAAGTATTTCAAATATACTTAAAGATGAGTTCTTTGCGGTACTTAAAGGATTTTGTGATACAAATAAGATCTCCGTATCATCTAAATTTAAATTCACAAGTAGTTATATACTTAATCTTAGTGGAGGAGCCGTGTCTTGGAAATCATCGAAATAAATATGTATATCTCACTCTATAATGGAATCTGAAGTCATAACTTTAGACAAGACCGATGAAGAACCTGAATGGCTTTGAAACTTCTCGAAAGATATTCCTTTCTGATGCATACACTATGATAGTCAAGCAAAAACTTAAAGGACATGACCCACTATATATAACGAAAAATCTCATCATGTAAAATTAAGATAAAATAATGTTAGACAATTACTCTATAGTGTAATTATCACAAATGATTATGTAAAGTCAATGAATAATGTGAAGAATCCACTTAAAAAAGACCTAACTAGATAGTAAATTAATAATATCATCAAGGGGAATGGGTTTAATGCCTAGACAAGTCATCATAGCAGTAACTCTACCTAGTAGACTAGAGATCCCAAGAGTTAGGTTCAAGGAGATCAAACAAAGTATGTATGGTGGTTCAACATTGTTAAATAACTCAAATTATTCTCATGATGGAGACAATATTTAGAAATAAGGATAAAACTTTAAAAGTTTAAGGTTTTTAACGATTTCTAAGTTTGACAGTTATGATCAAAGAGTTTATTTATATCATTAAATATTTAGGAATTACCTATGAGAGTGTGAAGTATAATACGATTTAAGAAGAATAAAAGTGAATGTCGAATTTCTATGCACTCATTTAGTCTAAAAGTGCTCGGGACTGAAATGAACAAAACAATGAAAATTATAGATGGTTAAAGGCTTATTATGTGACTTGTATTGTATAGGTCTACAACAAAGTTTTATAACTCAAAGATATCATATCTAACATTAATCGTGTTCATCTGATATAAGTTCACTGTGAAAATTTCAAAGGAAAATCTACTTATTCATATGCGATTAGTTTTTTCTTGTAAATCACACATATATTTATATGTTATTTTGTCTTATAGTTACTTCTCATTCACGTGGGATTGGGTTCTATAGATGAAATCTATAGATGGAAATGAAAGGTGAATGGAAAATGATGAAAATAAATTTAGAGGAAATGAAATTGGAGAGAAAAAGTTATCTTTTACTTTACTAGAAGCATTTACCCCACATTGGTGGGAGAAAGGGACTTTCTTCACTTTAAATTGAGTTGCACTTTATCATGTTGTTGATGAGCTACAAAGAAGAAGTGCCTCGCATAGTTGTCGTCGTCGCTCGTCAGCTTTGCTTCGGCTTTGATTTTGAATTTGAATTTGGATTTGAGTGATGATAGGTAGAGAGATTATCTTTTTGAATAAAATTTATTTAAAATTAATTATTTAATCTAAAAAACTGAATCAAATATATTTTCCTTCATATACGACTCCATAAGGGACATACAGGCCAGCATATGATTAGCATTTTAAAGAGACGCGTCTCTTTTAAGTTTCTGATTCTACATGCAGAGGGTATATATCGTCCGCATATGTTGCGTCAATCCACAATAATGCAACTTGTCACCTCTAAAAGTTGCAACATTCTAAAATCTTTACCTCTCTTCTGAAGCAATATTTTTGTATTATATAATCTGATTATCTCAGATATGGAGTATACAAAACTTCCGTTCTTTTACCTTTCTTACTTCAAAATCTTGTGTGATTTGTTGTTCTTGAGTGAGTTTGAAGTTCTGCAGAGTTTGAGGTACTACTGTTTTTTAAAAGTATATTATTTTACCTTAGGATGATATATTTCATAATCTCGAATAATTGAGTGGAATAATTTTTTAAGAACATATTGTGAATTTATTTCTCTATTCTTTGTTTTACTATTTGTGAAATAGTTTTAAGTTTGTTTTGTCATTTCGTGAAAATAGATTATATTGGTGCTAACAAAACCGTCCAGGTTCGGCTGCTTCTGTCAAGCTTTCAGAAAGGTTTGTCGATATTTTCAGTATTTAGTGTAAATATAAGAAATTTGGCCAAAAGATATAATAATTTTATCATAATGATCGTACAATGTAATTTTCCCATAAATGATTCCGTTTCAAATTTGTGTTTTTTTTTTTTGGTAATATGTTTTAGCTGTATTGACTATTGACTTTCAACTTCAAAATTTTGCTCTATTTTTTTCCCTACATATGAATATAATTTTACTAGTAACTTTTGCATATTTATAAACACAAAGCAGGAATTCACACACATTTTCCTTTTCAACTAGTAACTTTTGCATATTTATAAACACAAAGCAGGAATTCACACACATTTTCCTTTTCAACGTGAGTATACAAACTCCAAACTATACAGCACCACATTACGCTGGGGTCCTTCACATTTGTAAGTTGTAACAGTCAAAGTTGGAGTTACGTGAGTGTTCGAATTTCCTTGAATGAAAAATTATATTATATATTTAAAAATTTAAAATATATTTATACATAGATATATATTAGTTTTGACTTATTCATATATTAATTTTTTTATAATTTAAATTTCCATAACTAAAAAAATTGATTCCCATCGATAAATAATCAATTTTCAGTGCTCTGTACACCCAAATTGATAAGAGAATGTGGCAAGGAGTGTTATCCCCTCCAAATGACATCACAAGGATTCACTTTTGTCAAAACATTCCCTGATTGTCTTTCTATTGCAAAATTCTTAGAGGTGCTCTTAGCATTTCTAGTAAAATGGGGACCTTTCTGAAGGGAGGGATGTACCGTTTACAACATGAATTCAACAAAATTAAATTCAAAGTTTATATATCTTTAGGGAAGTCTTGGAATAATTGGTAAAGTTGTTGTCATGTGATTAGGAGGTCACGAGTTCAAGTCTTAGGAACAGCCTCTTGCAAAAATATAAGATAAAGCTGCGCTCAATAGATCCTTATGGTCGGGCCCTTCTCCAGACCCCGTGCATAGCGAGATTGCACAAATATAAGGTAAGGTTGCACGCAGTAGATCTCCGAACCCCGCGTAGAGCGGGACTTTGATATACCGGATTGTTCCCATATATATCTTAAAATTTTTAATGTTTATAAATTGCAAATTATAAATTTAGTAATCATAAAATGTTAAAATCTAAAATTATAAATTGACAAGAGGGGGTTCCTCAGATGGTAAGCACCCTCTACTTACAACCTTAGAACTGCGAGTTTAAATCACTAAAGGAGCAAAGGTAGGGAGCTCTCTGTGGGAGAGGTGAAAAAAAAATCATAAATTAAAACCTGAATTTTCATGTATTTCTGAATTTTTTACTTAGTTCTTAATTTGTTCTTATTATTAATTATAGTTATTTTTTAAAAATATTATATTTATTATATTTAAAAAATTGAATAAAAATTATTATTTTTCTTATTACTCTTAACCGAGTGTCTCTTCGAATAAAAATCAATGGAAAGAGTATACTCCTATTAAAATTTCTATAAAAATAAGTTATCGAATGTTGGTGCATTTTATTATTAAATAAAAATATTAAAGTATATTATTAGTAGGCATAAATTAGAGAAAATTGTATCATTAGTCTTGTAACTCATGTAACACAATGATATATTATTTTTATTATGTATTTGTTTTAGCGGAATTAAATTGACAAAATATGGTCAATTATTTTGGTGTACTTATGTAACCCTAAGACATGTTCATCTCACTAACTCCTACTAATAACCCCACTATGCCTTAAATGATCATTCATTTTCTTGTCATTTATTTGTAGAAGAAGTCTTACACCTATATAAAGGATGTCTTCTTTTTTGTATTGGAATATATATGAAATAGAGAAAACAGATGACAAGAAATATATTGTGTTTATGTTTTGAAGTTAGTATTGTCAAAGAGAGAGTTGAGAAAAAAATATATTTTAAGTCTTCAAATATATTTACTATACAAAAGAGAGAAATACTATGTTAAATGAAGGTTTGTGTGGAGCTTTGAACTCTTCAACTAATCTAGAGTTGCTTGAGTTGTACGACGTTGTCGGACTGTTGTATCCTGGAGTAGATAAGTCAACAATGATAGGGGTGTCAATGGTTTATAAAAAACCGACCTAACCAACCGAACCTATTTTTAGGTTTTTTTATCGAATCAATGAATTTTATATAAATTTATAAAAGTACCGAATAATTCGGTAGGTTTTTTATTTTATAAAAATTAACTAAAAAAGTACCGAACTATATTGAATAATACATGAATAAAATATATTTTATATATATGAAGTTTAAAAATATTAAAATTTTGATTTTACACCCCGTTGAAAGTGAGTACAAGCAATAGATAACATAATAAACACCTAAAAGTCTTAACATTGAAATTTATTATACCATTCTATTGGAAACTAGATTAGTTCTCATATCTCAACTCTCAAATAGTAACAAAAAAGTTACAAGGTATTTCAACAATCTTGGATAACAAACTATAAGTTATTAGATAACTTTTCTACATTATAATTTTAAACTTCTCTTATTGGATACTTAATTTAAGTGAACCTTGTTCTTGCGGACCAGTGTTTAATATGGATTTTCCCTCTCTTTTTATCTTTCGGTTCTATTATTCTCTATTTTTTATTCTTTAAAATTTAACTCTTCCTTTTTACAACTTTAGTTTCTTCAAGTGTCTTTTACTTTTTCTATCATCCACCAAGATAATGGAAAGGACAAATTAACAAAAAAACAATTAATGAATATAATTGAGAATCTATATTCTTTAAGGAGTCAGAATCTTGTATTTCAAACAAATTCTTGGTTGATCTAGCAAGCAGTAACGAAAAGTTAGTTCAATTTTGATTGCAACATTTTGAGGGGTTTTCTTTTAAACTTATGTATAGCAGCCGATGGAAGAGATCAGTAAGAAAGAAAAAAAAAATCCCCTTGTTTGGGTATATTTTACTTCCTATGGTTATTCTTACGCTTCAAAGAGATGGAGTGATTAATGATAAGGTGACACATTGTACTGGGGGAGGGGGAAGGAGGGGGAGGATGGTTAATGTATATTTGCTCTCGGGTATTATGCAATAAGAACATGTTGCTAAAAAAACATTTAATGAAAGATAAATTTTGTAACTAAATAATATAATTCATTGCTAATCTTATCAAGCGATCAATTAGCAATTGATTTATGTTAGCTACGAGCAAATTTGTGGTGATGTTCACTTCAGGAATGCGACTAAAAGGACACATTCGCCCACCTAAATAATATGGGCCCAATAGCAGTGGCTCACACAAATAACGGTAATAATATTGATATTGATATTTACTTTAATAAAGAACTCTTAAATAGGAGAAGAACCATACAAGGAATATACTACCATTTATAAGTGATAGAGTTATAGTAGGATTACCATGTTTAGTTAGATCAAATCCAGGAAATCACTCCTGGCGATTATTTCCTTCTACTAGGGTATCAGATACATATATAAAAGCCCAAGTAAGTTCAAAGGTAAAGGTATGCTCTAAATACTACTCGCTAAATATTCTTGGAATTCTCCCACTACTTATTTACTAACTTGAGCATCGGAGAACGACCCCGGGGACCACACTGGGCTTTTTTTTACAGGTTACGATCGTGATACATTGTTACTGGATGGAGCATTCTCATATTACTACCTTGGTAAGTTTTTTGGACTTATCGGATTGGCGCCGTCTGTGGGGATCTAAATAATCACATCACAAAAACATCATGAACAGCAAGAGTCAAACAACCCAAGCAGACCCTAGTGCCAACTCTCCGGCAATAGGGAGACCTGCTAAAATGGGACGAGGATGGGGGAGACCCCGAAGCAATACCAAGCAACAAGGCGTAGGACCTTCCCAACCTCAAATCCTCTCCAACGCTACTCTGGAGGTAACGCAGAAATTCGCAATCGACTACTCGAAATTATTCCAAAAGTGGTACGAGCAGCAGCCGGAGGCCCAACCTGACCTACCACAACACTCGATGATGGCCAACACACAAACCAGACTGTCCCGGGGAATACCCGGATCAGCTGATTCCCTTTCAAATGACGAATCTCCTCGTCACAGAAGAAGGGATGTCCACTCACCTCAATCCCGGCAACCAAACAACAGCCGCCGAAAAGCACAGGAGGCTCAGGAGGAGAACCGAGATAGATCCTCCATACCGGCTTACATTCGAGTAGAAACAGAACGGCTACTGGGGCTGGATGACAATGGATACTCCATCTCCCAATTCAATGAAAGGATTGGGAGCACCCCCCTTCCCTGGGGATTCAGAACGTCGGGACTCAGGTATGACGGCAGTACAAACCCCAGCGATTTTATCTTCCCACTCCAGTTCTAGATGTTGAATCGTCGGTGCAATTCAGAAAACATGTGTAGGGTGTTTCCCAAGTTGTTGGCAAATCGAGCACGCATAAGGTTTGATGATCTGCCAAGGAACAACATTAACTCCTTCACGCAACTTACTGAGTTGTTCCTTGCCCATTTTTACCAAAAGAAAAAAGTGGTAAAAAACGCGATCGATCTTTTGGACATCAGGCAGAAGGGAGATGAGTCCATCAGCGCTTACCTGGAGCACTTTACTGAAGAAAGCCTCTATATAGAGGGGAAGACGGATCAGCTTATCATCTCTATCTTTCTGAGCGGTCTGCAGCCCGGATACTTATACACCGAACTCCGGAGGAACCTGCCGAAGACGAAGAACGACTTGTTTAAAGTTGTAAGAAGCTTCGCCACTGCGGACGAAGCAAATAAAAAGAAACCGGAAGGAAACCGGACGGAGAAAAATCCCAACAACAGCAGAACTCCATCCAGGAGTAACTTTGACAGGCCGGCGAGAGGTCGAGAAGAGCCTAGAATCACCGGGGGTAGCATGACCCCGTTAACCAGAACCAAGTCAGAAATTCTCGCCATTCATCGCAATGTGCTAAGGCCTCCATCGGCAATACAAGCACCGCCCCACAAGCGTCCGAGGAACCACTGGTGCCACTACCACAACGACCATGGGCACGACACCGAAGCATACAAAGACCTCATGCGGGAGATAAATGAGTGTGTCGGGCGAGGTACGCTGGCACAATATGCTCAGTTCGTTGTCGGGACATCAGGTACCCAGTTCCGGGGAAACCGGACTAACTAGTAATATGGCCAAGGCGGCCGAAATCCAAGACAGTTTTTTTAAGGATGGGACAACAGGTCGAATCAGACGTATTGGTACCGGAGACAGGGGAACTACCCCAACCCTAATAACATCCCTGTGGCTCAGGGCCACCCAAACAGGGAAGCAGCACAACAACAACCCCCTCAAGACCAGCAGGTGACCGGGGTGATACACGTCATATTCGTATGTCCTTCTGAAGGGGTGTCGCAAGCAGCCCTAAAAGCTCAATCCCGAAGGATACCCACCGAAGAACCTTCAAATAAAAGGTTCAAGACGGGGGAAATCATTACGTTCTCAGAGGAAGATGTTATCCCCGGAGCCATGCCTTACTCTGATGTTTTGGTCATACAAGCCGTAATGGCCAACAAACAGGTACACCGGGTATACATTGATAGCG
>JBDJHY010000094.1:12194947-12209251 GCA_039654485.1 Withania somnifera
CACCACCACTACCTCTTCCTCCACCACCATTAGCACCTCCTCCTCCTACTATTCCATCACCTCTTCACCCATCAATACTATTACCATTTTTTCCTTGGACGTCATCATTAACACTATTACCTCTTCCTCTGCAACATCTATCTTCTTCGTCAACTCTTTCTCTATTTTATTTTCAGCCAAAAAAATAAAACAACTGTTGAAGTTGTTGCAGCAAGTCGAAGTTGCTGCAACACCTATTATAACTATTATCGCAATTGCTGTAACAAAAGTAGAAAAAATCTTTTTAAACTTTTAAAAATAAAGCAAAAAGGTGAGTAAAAATCTAAAAAGAAAGGAAAAGACTGTGAGAAAAAGGATGAACGTGTTATTGGTGGAGGTATAGTGAAAAAACGAGAAAAAAACAAATGAAAGATGGAGATCTAAAGAGAGCAAGAAAGAAGAAGATGGAAGGAGAGAAAATTTAAAGAAAGGGAAGAGAAGAGAAAAATTAAAAAGCGAGAAATATTATATGGGAAAAAAATATTTTTAAGTTTTTTAAAATTCTAATATGCACCTAAATTTTTTAATTAAATAATTTTTCTTTTAACTGGTCAAATGTCCAACTTTTTTATCACCGTCCACTCAATTTTCTCAATTGAAGGTGTGATTACGTAAACTAAACTAACCCGTCTTCAGCCGACAAAGCTCCCTCATGGAGAGGGGATTTTCTTTGAACGAGAAACAAAATGGAAAGCGCAGGTGTCATCCTGTATTTTTGGCTCTCCACCGAACTCGTCGCAAGCCCCTTTTCTTTCCTCCACCTGTTCTCTTCTTCTTCTCTGCATTCCCATTTCAATTCTTTACATATACAAAATCTCTTTCAATCAAATTCTGCTATCTTTGTAATTATTGCTGCTATTTGTCACCACAGAAATCATTACTTGTTTCAGTTTCGTTCCCCAATTCTTGGTATATTTCTCGCGTCTGATGATTTTTTGTAATGGCCGTTCAATGGATACACCTTTTCTTTTTCCACGTTGTCGTTTACGTAAATTTTCATAGCTGTTTCTTCGTTTCAGCATTACTCCCTGATTTTTCAATTCTTGATTACAATTTCGATTCCGATCCGTTGAACGGAGACTATGCACCCCCATCACCACCACCTCCATCTCCACCACCCCACCCGCCCTCTCTCACATGCGATGAAATGCGAGGTATTGGGTCACTGAACACAACATGTGAGCTGAATTACAACGTTATTTTCACACGTGATGTGTACCTTGAAGGAACGGGGAATTTATTCATTCTTCAAGGGGTTGTTCTCAGCTGCCTGGTTCCTTCTTGTTCCATTACAATTAATGTAACGGGACACCTTAAGCTTAAGGCTAATGCGAGACTTTTAGGTGGGTCGGTGTATATAGTGTCTGGAAATGCGAGTTTGATTAGTGGGTCGGTTATAAACGTAACAGGATTAGCAGGTGACCCACCGGAGCAATCAACTGGGACACCTAAGGATTATCAGGGTGGTGGTGGAGGCCATGGGGGTAGAGGGGCGAGCTGTGTTATGGTCAATAAGAAGCTTCCTGAAGATGTTTGGGGAGGAGATACTTATTCCTGGAAGTCATTGGAACAACCTTTTAGCTATGGAAGTAAAGGTCAGAGTACTAATAAGGAGGATGATTATGGAGGTAATGGGGGTGGGAGGATCTGGTTGGAGGTGAATGATGTTTTGGATGCTTGGGGAACTCTTTTGGCTGATGGAGGGGATGGTGGAATCAAAGGAGGTGGTGGCTCTGGTGGCAGTATTTACATCAAGTCCAAGAAAATGTAATGTAATACAAACTTCTCTTCATCTTTGTTGTGTATACTGTTTTCCATTTAAAGTTTTCACTTATATTAATGGATTTAACATATATATGCTTACACTACCAAAGGTTTCTACACAACTAGTGCAGTTTGACTGTAACATGTCGCTTCTGATGTTTTGCAGGTAACCAGTCATTACTTGTTTATATAGGAAACTGATTTGTGTTTAGCTTTTAAGTAACCATACAATATAAAATTTTGTTACCTATAGTTCGCCTTACAAACCAACTAAGTTTGTCTGAAGATAGTATGCATGTTTTCCCCAGCATAAATGCTGTCCCTCTGTCCTATTTGACAATTGATTCTTGTTCTAGTGATAAGAGACTTTTATTGCCAACTGTAGTTGGAGGTTGAGTTATGAAGGGAGGAGGTTAAAACATTGTTGATCCTCTTGGAGGGTAGTCGGTTCCTATTCAAAACAAAATTACTGGTTGAAGGTTCAATAACATTACTAGGAATATAAGCCTAAACATCTCTCATTGAGCTTCAGTTAAGGGGATGTCATGCTTTCTTCACATAAATAACTTAAATTAGAGTTCTTCTGAAAAGATGTGGAAGGTAAGATGAACGGCTTTGGATGGGGAATCCGAGGTCGGGTCGAGAGAGAGAAAGAAATAAGGAAAACCTATGCGGAATCGAAATCAAATCCATGAAAACGATATCCAACTCAATCAATCAATAAGGAACCCAATTGAAATCCACAAATGGAAAACTCGATTGAAAGATTAAGCAAATGAAGCTGATAAGAAATTAAGGATACACACACACCTTAATAACTCGATCTACGAACTATGTGATTAGCTAAATGATTAACTCTACTAAGAACCCTAATTCACTACTTTGAAAGAAGCTATGCTTCCAAGTGTTGATCATCAAAAAACAAAGGAAATAAACTGCTAAGTGTGCCTTAAATAGTTTTAGGCTTGTTACAAACTTAGCCCACAAAAGAGACATTTAAAACATAACCAAATGGGACCCAAATAGGCCTTAGGCCATTTGCCTCATGGGGGCTTGAAAAAGTTTTAACTCCTTTGAGGTTCAACTTCCTTCTATGTCTTCCTCGATCCTCCAAACATTATAAAGCACACATCAGGGCTCTTCAATGGCTTCCAATGCATCCTTTTGCTTGAACATAGCTTGAACTTGTTGGAGATCCCAAGCTTGACTCCTAGTGAATGATCTTGAAGGTATGAAGGTTTTTAGGTGTTATCATCCTCCTCTTCTTGAAGAAGATTCGTCCTCGAATTCATGTGCTCACCTACGACACATGGAGCCAAATCCTCAAATATTGAACACATTATGGACATTATACTCACTCGGTAGATCCACTTTGTAAGCGTTATCATTAATCCTTTCAAGGACTTTGATTGGGCCATCTCTTTTGGGGCTCAACTTCCCCTTTCGAAGTTGTGGATATCTTTCTTTTCAGAAATGAACCCATACCTAATCTTCGGTTTGGAAACTCATCTTTTTCTTGCCCTGGTTATGCCTTTGAGTCACTTTGGAGACACTTCTTTCTATGTTTTTCCTTGCCTTGGCATGAATCTTTATTATTTCATTGGCTCTTTTCTTGGCATCTAAACTTACCAAAGCTGGACAAGGGGGTTAGAGTTAGTGGAATTAAAGGATTAAAACCATAGCACACTTCAAACAGGGTCATACCAATGGATGCATGTAAGGATCGATTATAGGCAAATTCAACTAATGGCAAACGACCCTCCCAAGAAGTTGGGGTGTTCCTAACTAGACGTCTAAGCATGCTATCAAGAGTCCTATTCACTACTTCGGTTTGTCCCGTTTGAGGATGACAAGAAATAGAAAACATGAGCTTGGTGCTAAGTAAGCCTCAAAGTGTTTTCCAAAAATGACTAATAAACGTGGGATCCTTATTACTAAACATAGTTTGAGGGACCCATGAGCCATTTTAAAAAATCTATCTACTATCATAAAGATGCTATCATGGCTCCTTCTAGTCCTAGGGAGCCCCAACACAAAGTCCATCGAAATGTCCAACCATGGACCATTAGGGATTGAGAGAAGACTATACATACCTTGAGGCTGAACCATGGATTTGGATTGTTTGCAAATAAGGCATTGAGCACAAAGCCTCTCCACATCGTGCTCATCTTGGGCCAATAGAATTGCTCCTTAAGGAGAGTAAGTGTCTTGTCCCTTTCAAAGTGCGCCATCATACCACCACAATGAGCTTCGGTGGCAAATAACTCCCTCCATGAGCTTATACCCTCCCATCTTTGAATAGAAACCCTTCAACCATTTGAAATCTATCAACTCTTCGGCCTTGGTTGAATTCTTTAATAACATCTTTGAAATCGGGGTCCGTAGCATAGGACTCCTTCAAACTTTCAAAACCCCACATCTTCGAAGTCATCATATGCACCAATAAGAACCTTCTAGACAAGGCGCCGACAACCAATTTTTCTTCCCACATTTATAATGGATGACATATAAAAAGGTCTCAATGAACTTCACCCATTTAGCATGCCTATTTTTGAGTCTTGATTGACCTTCAATTGTTTTAAGGACTCATGATCCGTCCTTATCACAAATTTCTTGCGCCACAAATAATGTTGTCAATGTGCCAATACCCTCACTAGTGCATACAACTCCATGTCATACGTAGAGTAGTCCAACGAAGTGCCTTTCAACTTCTCACTAAAATAAGCTAATGACTTACCTTCTTGCATAAGAACTCTTCCAATACCCACCCAGATGCATCACACTCAACTTCAAATGTCTTTTCAAAGTTTGGGAGTTGGAGTAGGAGTAAGGAAGATGAACTCAACTTGGACTTTAAGGATTGAAAAGGCCTCTTCTTACTCTTTTCCCAAATAAAGAGGACATCTTTCTTAATAAAATCGGTCAATAGAGATGCTATGGAGCTAAAGGTCTTCACAAACCTTCTATAGAAATTAGCCAACCCATGGAAACTTCGAACTTCAGAAGCATTAGTGGGGTTGGTCATGACTTGATAGCCTCAACTTTTTCCTCATCAACTTCAACTCCTAGAGCACTCACCACAAAGCTAAGGAAGACAACCTTGTCTACCCTAAAGGTGCACTTCTTGAGGTTGGCATAGAGCTTTTCCCTCACCAAGATATCAATGACTTTTTCAAATGGTTCGCTGCTCCTCCATGGACTTGCTATAGACTAGTATATCGTCAAAATAAACGATGACACGCTTGTTGATCAATGGCTTCAAGACATGATTTATCAATCTCATGAAAGTGCTTAGTGCACTAGTCAAGCCAAATGGCATGACCATCTACTCATATAACCCGAACTTGGTCTTGAAAGTCGTCTTTCACTCAATCACCCGGCTTCATTTGGTGATATAGCCACTCCTCAAGTCAATCTTGGAGAAAACACATGAGCCACAAAGTTCATCCAACACGTCAATCCTATGAATAGGATGTCTATACTTCACCTTTATTTTGTTCACGGCTCTACAATTCGCACACATCTTCCAAGTTTAATCTTCCTATGGCACAAGAATAATGGGCACGACACAGACTTAGGCTCTCCTTCACAAGTCTTTTTTAAGAAGCTTTTCAACTTGCCTTTGCAACTCTTTTGTTTCGTCTGGGTTGCTCCTATAAGCCGGTCAATTTGAAATTTGAGATCCCAGCCCAAAATAAATTTGAAGTCCTTCTCAGTATTTTGGATAGTGAAAGGCGATAAGGGTTTGTCTCGCCACGCGGCGAGGTGCTCGCCTTTTTGAAGTGAGAAGTTAATTCATACCAAAATATTAAAATACTTAATTTCATATATAAATAATCAAAATCTCAATAGCAATTAAATATTTCATTAAAAAACTAAAATTAGATAGTAGATTGCTGAAAATAATTACAACGTCAATTAGTAGCTTAATTCTTATAAAACTAAATGGGCAAAATTTCTTTTAAAAATTGGGCAGTCTCACCCAGGCAAAACAGAGGTACAGAACAGAGGAATGAGGATAGAAAAAACAGAGGAATGAGAAGAATGAAGAAGAACTGAAGAAGAAAGAAGAAGATGAAACTAAAAAAAGATGAACGGAAGAAGAGGAGAAAGCCGTGCCTGAGCTGATCACTAAAGAGGTGAAGAAGAACTGAAATTTGAACTTAAGTGTCGCTAAAGCTGAGGTCACTAAAGCCCTTATTTTTTGTAAAATACAAATAAAATCCTAATATTGTCTTTTTATTTTTAAAACCCTCTCTTTTTTTTAAAAAAAAGAAAAGGCGACGCCATTGTTGCCATCACCTTGCCTTGCCTTGCCTGTCGCCAAAGGCGACAAGGCGCTTGCCTTTCATAATACTGGTCCTTTTTTCCTTGAGTAGCTTGACCACTACTCTTAGACTCTCGAGGTGGCATCTTCTCGAACCTATCTCCTTTATCAACACTCTTGCTCCATGAGGATGTTGAAGAACTCCCTTCTTTGTATGACTTCTCTTCTTTTAAATCTTCCTTAATTTTCAAGGCATGATGAAAAGCCGCTTCAAGAGTAGCATAATGCCTAAGCTTCATGGGCCTTGACACCTTAAACCTCAAATGAGCAATGACCCGAATCACCATGTATTGTTGTTGCTCCTAAGGTTAGCCTTCAATCTCAAGTTCTCAAAACTCATCATAAGATTTTTCTACACTCTTGCTAACTTGACGAAGCATGTGTACCTCTTAAGGACCTCTTGATAATAGTTCAGTAGACTCCATCATGGTTGTAAGTCCCTGCCAATTGGGCAACTCATACACATTGTGACTTTTCCGCTCTCTTTTTTCGATTCCCATCACGTGGATGCATATCCCTCAAATTGAGTAATTACATTGTTGCCTTCAAAGCCTCGAAAACATTGTTGGTGAGAAAGATTCTTTTGCTTTGGAGCTTCCACTCTAGAAACTCTTCCGGGTCACTACTCTCTTTAAACTTCGGGAGCGTCATTTTTATAGTGCTCAAAGCTCGATCATACTCAATTCGATTCCTAAACCTATCTCCTCTATCTTGCCAAGCCCTATCTCTTCTATTTTCCCATGGTCTATCACCTCTAGCATCCCATTGAGGTTCTCCTCTATTCCCATAGCCTTGATCCCGACCAAAGCCTTGTGATCTTCTCCCATATCTAGGCTTTCCGTGGCCTTCCCTACCTCCTTGCTCCCATGTTCCATCAAGATCCACTTTACTGTTCCATTCATTGTACAAAGGATTTAGGAATTGGTAGTCTTGGTAGGGGTTTGGTGAGGTATTTCGGAGAGGTGATAAGATGGATCCATGTAGAGACACCATGGATACATTTCTTAGTGGGGCTTGGTTTTGGTTTTGATGATGCACAAAAGCCCGGTGCTCTTGTGGAGGGACAAATGGTTGGGGATTTGGATGTGAAGTTCCGGCTCGAGGATGTCTTGGGGTATTGTGGTGGAGGAAGGTGAGTGGTTGTTGGAAGCTTTGGCTAAGGATTAATGTTGGTCGGGTCATCTTTTGGAATTGATCTGGTGAAATGGTTGTGGAATGCTCCAAGCTTCCCTTTCCCTTATCCTTACTCACTTCTTGAGGTAAGTCTCCTTTGCTACCACTTTCGACCCTACTCAACCGTTCTTCCATATCCAATCTTACCATTCATCTCGGTAAGTTGTCTTTCAATCTTCATTAAGGAGTTTGCAAGAGCATTGGATGTTTCTCCTTCGTGGTTCGACATTTTTCCTGCTAAACTCAACAAAAGGGTTAGCAATAAAATCTTTCAATTCACTCTTGTTTGTGTGTGCACACTCCCTTACCTCTAGAGATTCCCCGAAATTGCTATTTGAGCTTACCTTCACTTATCAAATCAATGGCCTTCTAACCTTTGTGGAAGAGTGGATCTTTATAGACACAACAACTAACTAAAGAAGACCTCACTTGAATTAAGAAGATACAACGAATATGTAAAACAATAAAAGCACACAAACAAGTAGCATGAAAGGAAAATGGACACAAAGAACTAGTTAACAACTTTGTAGAACAACTGCTAGTTAGAAAACTAATTCTGAATTCAAGAAAAGTGAATTAAGAAGTTAAGAATTGAAACTAATAAGTAGGAATTGAATTGAGCCAAAGGAGTGTGTTACCAAGAATTAAAAGACCACTTTAAAATGTTCAAAATTTGGGGTTGACCGCCCAGGAGGGTGGTGGACTGTTGTGGCGACCTCTGAGAAAGCAGTAAGCTTTTGCTCACAGAGTTGACCGTCGTGTGGGGGCAGCAGACTGCCGGCTAGGGTGGTGGTATGAGGCTTACTGTCGCTGGGGTTGCCGGTTTGGAAGTCTACCTGGAAGCTTTGCACAGGAAATTTTCCTGTGGTCCCCTTTTGCACTCTCTTTTTTTGTACTTATATTCCAGTACAAACACTTTTCCCAACTAAATTCTCACTCCTTTTGGATCAAACAACACCTTTTTGAAGATCTTGAACAAAAATCTATGAATTTCCACCAAGAACACCAAATTTCCAAACTCAACTCAAATGAACTCAGATTCAATGAAATTTGAGATCTAAGGTCCTCTTATGACTTGGTGAACATGATTTTACACTTGTTATCTTCAAATGTTCGACCAAATGATGACCTAAATTTCTTCTTCAATTTTTGAAGAATACTATGAATGTGATGAACTCAAAAATTGAAGATCCTTCTAAACTCAATCAAATTTCACCAAAATTGATTCCCAAACTCTTCAAGCTATGAGAAATAATTCATACAGGTTTTGAAGCCTAGAAATCAACTCACCAATACATAATTTGAACTCAATCACAAGTCACTCGAATCTATTCTGATTTGAACGAAATTCGAGATACGAGATCCTCGTAACTTGGATTAAACAATGATCAACTTTTCAACCTTCAATTCTTCTTCAATTGAAAACAATTTCAACATCCACTTGACCTCAAAACCTTCAACAATGGTAGATATGTCAATTCAACTCTGATTTGACTCAAATTCAGGATCTAGATTCTAAATTTGCTAGAGAAAGCGAATCAGGGATAGAAGCTCAAAATTGACTCAAACTCAAAACGACTCAAACTTTTTGGATTTTTTTCGGATTTTGAATTTTTTGTGATTTTAGATTTATGATCCTAGGCTTGTAATTTGACGGAACAAATTACGAGCTAAGCTCTGATACCAAATGATACGACTTTGGATGGGGAATCTAAGGTCTGATTGAGAGAGAGAAGGAAGTAATGAAAACATATGTGGAAATTGAAATCAAATCCATGAAAATAAAATTCAAATCAATCAATCAATAAGAAACCCAGTTGAAATCCAAAAATAGAAGACTCGATTGAAAGATTAAGCAAAAGAAGCTAACAAGCAATTAAAGATACGCCCACCTTAAGCACTCGAATCTACGAACTACATGATTAGCTAAATGATTAACTCTAGTAAGAACCCTAATTCACTACTTTGAAGAAGCTATGCTTCCAAGTGTTTGATCATGCAAAAGCTAAGGAAATTAAATGACAAGGGTGCCTTAAACAGTCTTAGGCTTATTATAAACTTAGCCTACAAAAGAGGCATTTAAAACATAACCAAATGGGACCCAAATAGGCCGTAGGCCATTTGCCTCATGAGGGCTTGAAAAGGTTCAACTCCTTTGGGATCTCGCTTCCTTCTTTGTCTTCCTCGATCCTCCAAATATTATAATGCCCACCTTGGGGCTCTTCAATGGCTTCCAATGCATCCTTGTGCTTGAACATAGCTTGAAGTTGATGGAGATCCTGAGTTTGACTCCTAGTGAATAGTCTTGAAGGCATGATAGTTTCCCGGGTGTTATCATAAGAGGGAATATAACTTGTTTTCCTAGGAGAGCTGGGATAAAACTTTATCCCCTATTTCGACCTAGAAACTAACAAAGAATTCTACTAGAAAAAAAACAAGAAAAAAGAAACTAGAGGAGACCCTATCCTATGAAATGGAAAATGATGAGTTGAGCAAATAGAAATGCTAAATCATTATAGATTTCATAGCAGGGTGTTCTCCGTTGGAAGTTCCTCATATGCTTTGGATTGGAGGTCTATGTCTAAATTTTACTGAGATATATTTATCATTTTTGGATATACGCAAGATTAGCACCAGGCATGCCAAAACCCACATGATTGCATGCTGCATCTGTTTGAGCATATGAAACAAAGAGCTAAAATTGATGTAATGCAAAAAAATTGTAAAGACTTTTTCTAAGCTTCTAATAAGACAAAGAAGAAATCTCTACGAGATATTACACAAAGTAACTACATCTGGTGTGAATTAGGGGCTGCTCAACCATATCGGGGCTTAAAACTCGACGGAAGAGAGAATCTCTTTTTTTTTTGTTAAACTATGACTTTTTAATTCCTCCAAAACCCTTTTAAATAGGAGTATTATTACAACATAAGAAGTCTAATCCTTATAGAAGTAGGAAACATAAACCTTATTCTAAACTAATAACTATAGCTAAACCTAATTCTTATGAAACTATAAAACTTAGACTCTATTCTATAATAATAAACAAAGCCACTTAAAATATAATGAAATAGTTAATATATTTGACTTTCAGGCATCCATAACATTACTCCCCACGATGAAAGAGCTTGTCCTCAAGCTTGAATTTCGGAGTAGTCATCTAGACTTCTTGAATCATCCAATTCCAGCTTTGGCCAATTTTTCTTGAATCTAATGTTGATAAATTTCAACTGAACCAGTTTGCCAAAACGTGACTAATTGCCAACGCATTGGTTCCTTTGCTTGTTTAAGATGATAATACCATATTTGTGCTTCTCTCAACATGTGAAACCCAATCACTCCAACCTTTTCCGCTTCTGTTGTGTTGATTTTTAAAAAATTGTTCCTAGGACATGCCCAAATTAATGGGTTGTCGGTGCCTTCATAAGCAGGAAAGTCCATCTTTGCATCTCTGGTACTTTGGATGAGAATTACCACTTGTTGGATGATTTTGATTGGTGAATTGAATAGGCGGTGTATTGCCTTTAGTAGCAGGAGTTGTTGATCGCCAATCGCCACGACGCTACTCCACGCAGTTCCATGGGTTGGTTTGTGGAGCTAATTCCCAAGCTACACAATTGTTCTTTGATGATTTGGACAATTCTTTTACCGAGGCGTTGTTCCATCGTTGCAAGTTTAGAGTCCATTAGGGTTTCTGTCATCTCATGTAATCTCTTGTAAATCTTGAAATCTAAAATTGATCTCATCGCCTATTATGTTAGGCTCTGGTGCCAAATTGTTAGGATCGATTTATAGGGCGATATATAAATTCAGTTCGTTAAAAGGAGGCTGAAACCTTAGAATTCAATGGAAGAGAGAACTCCAATCTCTTGTTTTTTTGTTGAACTATGAGTTACTTTTTAATTCCTGCAAAAACCCTTTAAATAGGAGTATTCTTACAGCGATAAAAAGTCTATAATCTTTATAAAAGTAGGAAACATAAACCCTATTCTAAACTAATAGCTATAGCTAACCCTAATCCTTATGAAACTATAAAACATAAACCCTATTCTATAGTAATTGACAAAGCTACTTAAAATATAATTAAAATAGTTAATGTATTTGACTTCCAGGCATCCAGGCTAGTCCGAAGTGTCACTACATGTAGAAAATAAATCACCAAGTGGTCGCTTGGTAGAGTGTATTAAAAAAATAATAAATTAGTCTTGTATATTATTAATACTTTGTCTGGTAATTTTTATTAGTTATACAGTCTATTGTGTATTGAGGTATGCATTACTAATACTATTCTTTCCCATGTAGTAGTAATACAAAGGGTGTAAACACATGCATTAACTTGAGTAATGATATTAGTACTCCTCAAATTCTTCTCAACACATTTACCAATAAAAAGTGTAAATGGTATTTTTGTAAACAAATATTTTTTTTTAAGAAATTATTCTATGCATACACCAACCAAACAGTTGATAAGATTAATACAAGCATTATTAATGCAAGTACAACTAATACAAGAATTACTATCTCTGCCAAACGACCCCTAGTTATTATCCAAAGGTTAAATATAACGCTGGATGGAAGGTTATCTCGTTTAAGACAGGGAACTTCATAAAACAAGATACAAGAGCCTTTACTACAAATTCTCCAAAAAAGATAGATCCTAAAATTCCTTGTGCAGGCTTTGTCAGGAAATGATAGATGAACAATTTATGAAAATTAACCAAAGCAAGTAATAACAAAATCATCGTATCCGGGGTTGCCGTGAACTCTAAGAGTGGTTTGCTGCACGAGACGTAGATCGGAAAATACGCTGTTTTATAAGAACTTGGTCCACCGGAAGCTCATAGTTGGAAGATGTGTGTTATAGAGGGAGAGGAGCACGTGGGTACCTCAAAATCTGCTCCTCATGTCAAATTAAAGCCAAGAAAAAAAGAAGGGAGTTAGATTTGCAAGCAACTCTTCTTTCTAAACATCACACAATCAAAAGCTTCAACAAACTCACAAGCTCCCAACCGAGTCTGTAGTTTTCAATGGTCATCAAAATCTCTCTAAGAATATAAGAAAGCTAATATTTATGCCGGATTAGGAAAATGGAAGAAACTAGCTATTGCAAATATACTCTTAATGAAATGGACCTTGTTTGTTCTGAAGAATCATGAATTCAAGAAATTCATGAGATAGCCATTTTACATGCTTAGCCCTTTTCTTCACTCGCATTACCACTTTGCATTCCTATCCTCTTCCTTTCTACTTTTGAGCTTTGTGCTTCCACTTCAATATGTTCTTGACAAACTATTCGACATACAACGGACCTAGCTGATTGATGTCATAAGCAATCTTCCTGGTTTAAAAGCAGCTTGAAATCGGAAGCTTCAAATTTTCATTCCAAAGTGTTGATGAAGCTTGAGGATGCATGCTTGCTTGCTAAAGCAGTGGTTAAGCGAAGCAAAGCACCTAGTCTATGCTACACTAACTTTTGAGGTATAAACAAACCTTAGAGAGATTCTTCGACAATACTGATAAATATGCCAACGAAAAACAATGAGCATAGCTCAATGGATGAGGTGTTTTAAAAACTTATCATGGTTTTTTGGTCATTCATGACTTGGGATAGTGACATACAAAGGGGTCTATAAAGATTTAAAACTACTTCCTCTGTTCTTTTAATGAGTTGGGAAAAATCTCAAAACATTGCATGTAATATTCTTTGACATTCGAGAAATTCGTCTGGAGCCAACACCTTCGTCCATCCGCAACTTTCAGAACTCGGTGGTGATGGGCCCGCGCTTCTACCCTTTTCCACTTTATTAAAGTTGGTAAAGAATTATGAATTCATGCCACACAACAGAATATGTTCACGTGTTTCGCCAAAGAAAATATTTAGGCTGACAGGTTAGAGGCATATTTAAGATTTGATCAGATAACTAGTCCCCTAACAATTTTAGTTTTATATGAGGCGGTTCCCAAGAATTCAGCAAATCATTACAAAGTGATTTTGATTTTTATGATTACCATTTTATTGTACTTTTGGAAAATCACAATATGCTGTCCACTGTAAACTTTTGTACTTTCAGTCTTTCTATACACTGATTGTCTGATTAAAATTCTAGTGTGGGTTGTCATTCTTTTATGACAAGTCTCCCTATATGATACATTTTGGTGTTGGTTAAGTCGTGCCATTGATGAGTGAGAACATGTCTTTTTATCATGTGTTAAAAACTTACTTTCTTTCTAAGCAGGACAGGAGGTGGCAAAGTAAGTGCTTCTGGGGGCAATGGATTTGCTGGAGGAGGTGGTGGAAGAGTTTCTATTGAAGTCTTTAGCAGGCTTGACGATTCAGAGTTCTTTGTTCATGGTACGACTAACAACAATAAAGTTTATACTTCTCTGTTATTCCCTCATAAGTCGTGTTTTTTGAGAATTTTTCTGTGTTTGAAAACCTCTTTGGTTTGAGGATATATTTTTAGAGCATTATAATGTTGTGTAATATTCAACTGAGTGTAGGGTTGTGGAGCATTAATAATATTTTGCAAGCTTCAACTTGTTTGTCAAATCAATTATGCTTCAACTGAGCATATGCTTGTAGAGAATTAACTATATTTTGCTATCTTCAACTTGTTTATCAATCAACTATGAAGAGTGACACATAACTCATGCATATCTCCTAGAGGCCCAATTATGAATGTGAAGGAAAGACTGTAATACAAATCAAGGTTAGGGTAGTAGGTTAGTAGGTTTGGGGTTTGTTTTGTTGGGTGGTAGGTTTGCTGTCATAGGGGCTTAAGAGTCATAGTACCGTAGGTGTAGAGTCTGGCTCCAAGAGTTTTGGGCAGGTTTGTTGCTTCTTGTAGTGTGAGTTGACTAATATTTGTTGATAACCTTACATTTGTTGTTATCTTATCGTTTTTTTCTTCATATTATTGCCGTGTTAGTATATTAGACTTTTTTTTTTATATTTTATATTGTGTATTTTATATTTTATATTTTTTATATTGTACTGTCTT
>JBDJHY010000094.1:12218282-12231040 GCA_039654485.1 Withania somnifera
CCATCCATTAAATCCAGTGGAAAATGTGCAGGGACTGGAAGAATATTGGTATACAGCATTTAAACTTTTCCTACCACATATCTTGGATTGCCATTGTGAGCCAGATAGATAAAAATGCCTCAGTGTAGCAAGGAATAGTTTAGAAGTTAAAGAAGAAACTGGCTAATTGCAACCATAATACTTATTTTGGGCGGGGAAAAAACTTTGACTAATAGCGTGTTGGACAACATTCCAACCTATTTGATGTCAACACTTCACAATTCCAGGAAAGGTACTTGCTTGTCTGGACAAAACAAGAAGAAGATTTCCTTGGGAGGGCAATAGTCCTCTTAACATAAGTTCATTTGGTGAAGGATTATTTTGTCCTAGGGAAGGGGGGGGAGGTATAGGGATCGGGGACTTAATACTTCACAAT
The DNA here is from genome assembly GCA_039654485.1 of Withania somnifera. Taxonomy (NCBI): domain Eukaryota; kingdom Viridiplantae; phylum Streptophyta; class Magnoliopsida; order Solanales; family Solanaceae; genus Withania; species Withania somnifera. The sequence continues at coordinate 12,218,698 of JBDJHY010000094.1, forward strand.
AAAAATTAATTGATGAAGTAGCTGTGGAGATATAGATTAACTATGAGGAAGCCTTGTGGAGGGGAGTATATCCAGCCAAAACATGAGCAGAGCTTTATTGGCACACTAAAATAACAGCAGTCCCACATGATGTGGGTCTTTGGAAGCATATAAGCAAGCTCTGGGATGGGTTTAGTTGCAAAGTGAAAATACAGGTAGAATATGAAGAAAATACCTTATTTTGGCTTGAAAGATGGAATGGCAAGTGGCAACGGAGTTTGAAAGAAGAATCTCAGGTTGTGTCTTGTTTTTGTTAATGATACTACAGCCTCATTAACCATCTCAGGAGAATTAACTCCTGGAACATTAGTTTCTGGAGAGAATGCCATAGATACTGCCATGACTGGGAAATTGAGGAGACGCCAGAATTTATGGCCAAAATTCTTGACATTCAGGTACAACAAGAAGAAAAACACAGACCGATATGGGGCCAAAGGCCAAGTTAGATTCACAGTCAAGGAGTTGTATGAGGAAATGGCTAGCAGAGGCAATATCATGGAAGATTGCCAGATTGGCCTTGGAAGCTGATATGGGGAATCCAATCACCTACCAACGTAGCATCGTTCAATTGGTTGTCAGTTCAAGGACGACCCTACCTAATACGAAGCTTTAAAGAAGAGAATATTTTTGTGCAGCAGGTGTTACATGTGTAAAGAAGGTAGCGAGAGTATAGACCATTTATTTATACACTGTACAGTATCCAGCAATATGTGGGATCTGTTCAGCAGTTTAGGTATCAAGTTGGGCAATAGTATACCAAGGAGTCTAAAGGAAGTTTGTCATTTGGAATGACGTCAGAGTTGGAAAATCCATCAGATGCATCAGGGAGATGATATCTCAGTGTACTATTTGAAGCATATGGTATGAAGAAATTAGAAATGCTTTGAGGGAACTTCAACTCCTATATGCACACTAAAATCTAGGTGCTTACTTTTCTCTCTCTCTCTCTCTCTTTAAAAAAAAAAAAAACAATCTTGATGCTTACTCAATCTTTTTGCTTGGAGCAACTCTTCTGATGTTTTTAGTTATTACTCATTAGGACCTTGTTAGCTCCTTAAGAACTAGGAGAAGATATCTGTGTACTTGTCTTAATATATTTTTGTAATTAATTGCATGCACTGGATATCGATCAATGGAATTTTATTTAACCTGATAATTAAGAAGATGAGAACTTTATCTTAGTTCTGCTCGACTTAAAACGATAGCTTACTTGGTGAATCACATCTGGAATTTTGTGGGTGATGGAATCTATGCTTCCCTATCCATGATGGCTGTAATTGATTATGTGGTATTATGGGTAGGGTGTTAGTGCCTTTCCTTTTTCTTGTTTGACAGGGGGAAGAAGTTTTGGCTGCCCCACAAATGCAGGTGCTGCAGGGACACTCTATGATGCTGTTCCTCGAAGACTCATTGTTAACAACCACAATTTGTCCACAGATACTGAAACGCTTCTCTTCGAGTTCCCTAATCACCCTCTGTGGACAAATATTTATATTCAAGATCATGCACGAGCTACTGTTCCTCTTCTTTGGAGTCGTCTACAGGTCAATCATATATTTTGTTCTTGTGAATAAGTGCTTTTAGTGACAGCAGAATTGGGTGATTTGCCTCTATGAGAACGAATTGGGGGTTTGACAGATGTCAGAGTCGATTGACCATATCTAGACTTTTTCTTCATCAAAAGCTTTTGAGTAACTTTGGCATGTTATTGCGTTGTTTTAGTAGCCAATCCCTAAGGAAGCAATGTGTGTAAAAATCAATTAAATAACATATTTTCCCTAAATGGAGCTGTCAAATAGATAATACCAAATGAAGACACCCCAAAAGTGGGTTCATTTTTCCAGCTGCAGTTTTCAACCCCATTGCACAGAATGAGTACGAATATCTTGAAGTTGAATAAACACTAGTGTCGCCACTTTCCTCTCCTTTTTGCTTTTTCCTTCAGAACTTTTGTCTTTCTTACTGCTTTTTTCTTTTTATGCCTTTCTGGTTTGTTAGGCACATGTTATGGTCCAGGAGCAGAAGCCTAAGTCCATAATTTGAAAATTGTGTCTGATATCTTAGTTTCTAGTTGGCTTCCTTCTACCTTCATGCATATAGATTTGAGTTTTCAATCTTAATTGGAGGTGGTTGAAGTTGATATGCTGCTTGTCATTTAGGTTCGAGGACAACTTAGTTTATCGCGTGGTGCCATTTTATCCTTCGGGCTTGTACATTATGCCTTGTCACAATTTGAATTGCTGGCAGAAGAGCTCTTGATGAGTGACTCACTAATTAAGGCAAGTATGTTCTCTAGTGTTTTACCCTCCTCTTCCTATTACTGTAAAAAAGAAGAGGCACACCCCATATTTTCCTTTTCAATTTTTCATTCTCTTTTCAATTTATTTCTAGAACATATTTGTTGGGTGTTATATTTAGTAGATTCTTACAAATTTTTAGATCTATGGGTCTTTACGAATGTCTGTCAAAATCCTGTTGATGTTGAACTCAAAGATGCTTATAGATGGTGATGGTGATGCAATTGTTGCAACATCTTTACTTGAAGTTAGCAATTTAGTGATGCTAAAGGTAACTCAATTCTTTTACCTTACTCTCATCGTTTTGGTTCTAGTTTCTTTGTTCATTACCCATCAAAACATATTTGCTTTAGGGATCCTCTATGATACAATCAAATGCAAATTTGGGAGTTCATGGACAAGGTTCACTGAATTTAACTGGACTTGGAGATCTTATTGAAGCACAACATTTGGTTTTGTCCTTGTTCTACAGCATATATGTAAGGCTCTTTGTCTACTTAATGCTTGCACTTTTCATGTTCTGCATCTTTTTTTATTCTTCTGTCAAACACAAGTTTATATATAATCCTCACCTAAATCTTTTGAATGAGTATTCACTCATATTTTTCTATTCAACTTGCCCTCAAACCAGCTGAATATCAGGATATTTCACAACCTAATCGTTGAGTGTTCCATTCCAATTGAATTGTTCTAATTATAAAAATCATTGAACAGTATTTATCATTTAATGGTTAGTGAAACTATTTGTACAATACTAGGTAAGAAAATCCCACATCTATAATGTTCTTTGTGACTAATAAAAAAAACTAGTCCACTTGGATTTGCAAGCTTAGTAAGTCCCAAACCCTAATAAAGGAGGAGGTCCTCAAAAAGATTATGGACGGTGTTAAATGAATACTACTATAATGAATGATTGATAAAGAGTATTCGTATAGCCGACTTTAACTAATTTAGGATTGAGGAATAGTTGATGTCATGACCCAAATTACTCCCTACCCTTGATGGCACCTGAATCCCGAAGTCAGGCGAACTAATAACAATTAACCCAAACCAATATACATGGAAGCATTGATTCAAGTCTAACATAATGAAAGATTATTAACAATAATAAGTCTGATACAAGCACGAAGCTATAAATTCCAAAGCATAAAACTAAATGTCTCCATGACTAGGTGTCACATTGTCACGAGAAAAACTATAAAAGTACAAGATGTCAACTAATACTGGATAAGAAATAACAATAAGATGCTGGATGTAGTGGCCACTGCTAAAGAAGGCAGATGGCTCAACAAAAAGCTGGAACTCATAGGCTTTGTTGAAACTGGGATCCAAAGATGAACAGGAGTGTATCAAGTGTAGTATGAGTACGAAAGTCAACGTGTACCCAGTAAGTCTCATTGATCGTTCTAAGTAGAGTAGTGGCGAGAGTTAATTTGGAAAAAGAAAATCAGAACTTACCATAACCCATGCAATACGTAATGAAATACAAACGGAAAAAAGAGCAATAGCAGAAATAGAAGCATGTACTTGACAGAGTTATCAAAGGCGCGCCTAAAGCACGCTAAATCCCTAAGGTGAGGCTCAAAACGTATTAAGCGCTTTGCATCGTTTTATGTGCGCTTCACTATCGTCTTCAAGTTTCTAAGGCATACTTTTCCTAGTCAATGAGTTTATTCTGAATAGACGATACTAAACAATTGATATTTCACTTTATTGTAATTGTTTTTCAATTTCTTTGTTCATATATTTATCATTCATGCATATAACTATTGGTATTGGACTAAACAATTTGTATGTATGGTCCCTTTGCACCTTTTTTCGTTGAAGCCTATGCTTTTATTCGCGCTTTAAGCCCCAATAGGCCTCAGAGTTTTTTTTTGCGATTTCCGCTTTTGATAACACTAAAAATTGACAGTTATCAATGATTAAGAGATTATCTCAGTTCAACTCAACTAAGCAGGCAGATTCAACAAAACTAATTAATTAAAGCAAGGAAATAGTCAAGAAAAGGAGTAAATGTAGGATCTTTATCACAGAATTCCACTTCTCAACTTCATTGGCCAACTCATTCACAACCCAATGTGCACACTGCAAGGGAGGTACTAAGTTGGTGATTCATGAGGGGTGGATTAATATCTACATGCACATATGATTATTTATATTTTCTCGTGGACTCTATGGTCCTCACGTTACCTTCTCAATCTGGCTCAATAGACACACATCTCTGTATCAACTTAGACTCCTAAGGTCAACACAATTTCTCAACAGCTGAATCACAAATTCCAACATCTGAATGTCGGACTCACACAGTCCATAATGCTCATGTCGGAGCTCCACAGCAATACCATATCACAGATAAGGAGCAGATAAAGAGATAATATAGATAATATAGTAAAGGCAACATATCGATGCTCAAAAGTAGGATTTCAATTGATACAAAGATATGACATGATTTTCTGGAATATAATTCGAGATTTATAACAAGGCCTAGTATATGGTGCTTAATTCATCAAAACATAGATAAAGGACGCAAGACTAAAGCTTAGCATTTCAAGTAATATTTCCTTTTACACCTGATAGTTGTATATAAGCTCGTCATATGTATGCTATCACCCACATAACAAGTCTCTATTAGCGTATAAATTGGGAAAAAATTCCCTTGTCGAGATCAAAGTCTTAATTTACCTCGTCCAAGACAACTTTCAACCTTTCTTGTCCGCTTTACCTCATCCAAATGACTCAACACTAGCCAAAAAAGCAAATACTAATGTTAAATGATTCTAAAGGATCGATTCTCATAATTCAATATGCGCTGTAGGTCAAAGTCGACCCAAAAGTCAAACTCAAGTCCCAGAGTCAAAATCTAAAATTGATTTCAAAATGATTTACTCATTCCCTAAGGGTTCTGAATCTACAATATCACCTCAATTCAACATTAGATTGACATCCAAATTACCATTATATCGTCTGTTAAACCCAGGGTTGATAGTCCAACTTTTTTACACTTCAGAAACATGGATTAAACACCTAAATCATGAGTAACCCAGTATAATAACCAAATCCAAGATTAGAAGGTTTACCCTAACTAAAATGAAGAGTTTCCCTTGAAAATTGCACAAAACGAGGTCCAAAATAACCAAAATGTCTTAAAATAAATTAAAATCCCTGAAACACTGTTAAAATACCTGGCATAGGCTTCTTCGTGACCAAGATTGAGTCTCAAGCTAGTGCCATGAGCAACCTAGTGTCGTGGACTCTTCGCGGTTGCGGTTAGGGTCTTGCGACCGAGATGAACAACCTTCCCTTCCTTTGCGATCACTCCCCAGGCTCTTGCAAATGCGAGCGGTTTCACTGACTCTTTGGTGCTGTCCAAAGTGGGTTTTTGGTTCCAACACTCAGCCGAACCCCTCAAACAAGTCCCAAATGGTAAAAAAGACCTGTGAAAGGTCTCGACTCCTCAAATGGGGCGTCAAAACTTAAAATTTAGAGTTGGGTTGTTACAGTTGATAGATGGATTCACTGATGATAAAAGAGATCATTCTGTGATAATAAGTACATAGATTGAAGGGTTACTGAAGAATAATTTCAGTAGTACCTATACGTATCTATAGTTAAGATTTTCTTATTATATGAGTACTCACAACACAGGAAAAAGCTTATCTGTAGCAAACTAATCTTAGAATCATACATCGTTTCTCTTTTGTTACTCACTGATGCTATTAAGCCCCACATGGTTGAGAAATGAGTTGTGGTCTCTTCATACAGTCTTCAGAAATCCTATCCTCATATAGCGGTTGAGTTGGACCAAAGGTCCATCTATCACATGGCATCAGAGTAAGAACATCAATCCCTATCGTTGTGTTTCTCGATGGTAGCCCCCTTGTTTTTGTTATCCAAGTTCTAGTTGTTCAGTCCTGGCTGGCAGAAAAGTGACAAGTCCTACATTGGTTGAGGATGGTGTTTTTGAAAGCGAGAAGTGAAAAAAGCGACTAAGGGTTTTCTGCTCGCCAATTTTAAGGGAATACCAAAATGAACAATACATAGATAAATAAAGATAACTAAATGAACGAAACAAAAGTTATATCTATTACATATCTTTCAATTTTTTTATTTTGACAAGGTAACAGATTGGGTATATATGTGTTCGAAAGATGGATAAATCTTTTAGTTTGAAAAAAGAAAAAGCTTTATGTTTGGGATGGTACTATCATATGTTACGTGATTTTTGAATTGAAGCAGAGAAGCATATGCATCATCTTATTTGCACTCTCTCTATTATAAATATCTATGATTTATGATATGATAGAATTTTGACAAGTATGATTAGGGATATAGGATCTATTAGCAACAGCCCTTCTCTACATCTAAGGGATGTAGAAGTAAGGTTTGCGTACACTCTGCCTTTCCTAGACCCCACTTTGTGGAATCGTACTGGGTATGTTGTTTTTGCTGTTGTTGAGTACGAATATACATAGTAGGAACATAAAGATCTGTTAAGGCTAAAAGTCCAAAACATGAAATCTTTTCCGTGATGGGGCTGGATGGGAACAAAATATCTACTTTTGTGGGGAACGATGTCTTATTGTTCATACCATAATGAATACATAGATAAATAACGATAACTAAATCAATGAGAAATCAAACAAAAATAATATTTATTAACAAATCTTTCAATTTGAAAACCAAAGAGCTTTATGTTTGGGATACCATATGTTATGTGAGGTTTGAGTTTAGGGATATAGGGTTTATCAGAAACAACCTTTCTCTACCTCTAATATAAGAGGTAAGATTCGCGTACACTTTTCTCCCCAGACCCCACTTTATGGATTATGCTGGGTATGTTGTTTTTGTTGTTGCTATTGTTGTTGAGTAGGAATATAGCAAGTCCAAAACTTGAAGCATTTTCATGATGGGGGCAGAAATTCTACCTTTCTGGGGAACGATGTCTTATTGTTCTATCAAACAGACACTTTGTACTCTGTTTTGGCTTGATCTTCTAGGTTCAGACATTATGTATGGGGCTTATGTCTTCACATGAACTCAAGGTTTTAAATTTGTAAGGTAGTCTGAGATTCTTTGCCTTAATTTTTTGTCTTTGGCTAATGCTAATTTTGGATTCTCGTTTTTATGAAACTTGAAATCTAAATACTTCATAAGTAATGATCTGTGAACGTGCTAATGACAATATTTTCTGTTTATGTGTGAAGGTTGGTCCTGAGTCTGTTTTACGTGGTCCCCTTGAAAAGGCTGGTGTTAATCACACGTAAGGAACAACTATCTACTGCTAGTTCTTTCTGCTGGATATTATTGTTTCAGCAAGAGATGATTCCCAATTGCAGGACAACAAGACATCTTTGTGGACATGCGGATTGTCCCGTTGAATTGATATATCCCCCTGAGGACTGCAATGTGAATAGCTCATTGTCTTTTACTCTTCAGGTATTTCTGCTAAGCAAATTCATCATTCAAGGGTGATATCTTTGATCTTTATTCTATATCTGTTTTAGTAGCTTTTGACTTTTGACTGCTGTACTGATTTCCAGATGATTTGAACGAAAATTGATCTGTTCCATTCATGTAGGTCTGTCGTGTTGAAGATGTTTTGGTGGAGGGCTTCTTGGAAGGGTCTGTTGTTCATTTCCATTTGGTTAGAACAGTTATTGTAAAATCTACAGGATCAATAAGCGCCTCTGGTTTAGGTACGCTTGTTTCCTCTTCCTTTCCTTTCTTTGTTTGTTATCTTTTCCCTTCTTGTAAGCTTTCATGTTGTTGTTGAACAAGAAAATCTTTTGGTATGTAGTGGAAGCTTAAATGAACACAATTTTCTATCAATTACCTTTATACTCATTATAGTCCAGAATCAGGGTTAAATGATTCTTTTTTATATGAAAGTTTAACGGATCTTAAAAGAACACAATTTTTTATCATTTACCTTTATACTCTTATGGTCCTGATTCAGTGTTAAATGATGCCTTTTAATATGAAGGTTGCACTGGAGGGTTGGGCAGTGGTGTGCTCTTGCCTAATGGCCTAAGCAGTGGTGCTGGACATGGTGGGAGGGGTGGTGATGCGTATTATAAGGGAAGTTATATAAGGGGTGGTATTTCATATGGTGACATAGGTTTGCCTTGTGAACTTGGTAGCGGAAGTGGAAACCACAGTTTTCCTAGTTCAACTGCTGGTGGTGGCATAATTGGTTAGCATTTAGACTTCTTTTGATTAATCTCTTTGTTTCCTTACTCAAGTTATCCTCTGCTTTTTATGGTTAGACCACACAAACTAACCTGCAGGAAATAATCTTAAATATTGCTTCCTAAAGTATTTGAATGCTATTTAAGCAATCTCTGATAGGATTTTGTAATAGCCACATGCATAGAGCATATTTTTTAATCCACAGGGTAGATTACATTTTTTACCATACTAGATCTTCTTGAAATTTAGTTTTAATGTTGTATTCTGTAATATTAGATGGTCAATTAATATTGGATGAGATGGGTCCTGCTCTTATATCATAAGAGAAATATAAGAGAAAGCTAAATTTAGTTTTAATGTTGTATTCTGTAATATTAGATCTTTCGGCCTAATTCACACCCTAAAAGCTAGCTCAAAGGGCGAAGGATCGCCCAAGCGTTACAAGGAGACCATCCATCTCACACCAAGGATTGGATATCTGGTGCGTGGTCAATTAATATTGGATGAGATGGGTCCTGCTTTTATGCATAAGAGAAATATAAGAGAAAATTATTATTGAATTGTATATCAACATTATTACATCAACATCCTATTTATAGACACCACACTAAATCCTTTTCCAAGTAGGATTCTATATAGTTTTCCTATTCCTATTCCTATTTGACACTTTCTCTTAGGTTGGTGCATACAAGCCATCTGTACCGAGCTTTTTACCGATGCAATTAATACATGGATTGGTGAGGGACTTGGTGAAGATATTGGTCAGCTGACTTCACAAATTTTGTAAGAGTATCTCTTGAGTGGATATGATGATTATTAAAGGCAACTTGATTATCACACACAAGTTCCTTCTGATGGATTTCTCCAAATTTTAGTTCTCTCAGCAACTTTTTAATCCACACTAGCTCACAAGTTGCTACAATAATTGCTCGATATTCTGCTTGTGCACTAGATCAAGCAACCTCACTCTGTTAATTACTCTTCTAAGACACCAAATTATCTTTTATTAAAACATAATATACGGATGTAAAATGTCTATGACAGGGTGATCCTGCCCCACAACGTCTATATATCCAATTGTTATGCTCATGGCCTCGATCCTCGAAGATTTGTCCGTTACCTAGCGTTGATTTTATATATCGCAAAAATAAAAACAATTGCATCCCTATTGTCACATGTGGAAGTCATAAACTGACTTACAACACATAGGAAAAGGGATGTTAGGTCTACAATTTAACTTCCCAAGCAACTGTCGATGCTGTTTAGGATCACTGAGTGGCTCCCCCTATTGGGACAGGAGTTTAGCATTTGGATCCATGGGAGTGTCAATGGGTCTAGATAAGGATGTGTAGATGCTATTCTAGCCACAGGAGAGTATGTATCAGTGTAAGGAAGTCTAGCCCAAATATCTGAGTTAACCCTTTGGCAATTAGGTGAGCCTTAAGCAGATCAACCTGACCATCTGGACCAACTTTGATTGCATAAATTCAAGGGGATTTACTTGCATGAAAGGAAACAAGCTCCCAAGTACCACTCGTATGTAAAGCAGACATCTCGTCAATCATACCTTGCCTCCATCTGGGAAAAGGAAGTGCTTCACTTTTAGTCTTAGGGATGGAAATAGAGGAAAAAGATGATACAAAACTTAATAGGGCGATGATATACGATGAAAACTCAAGAAGTATAATGGGGTTAGAATTATGAGTGGATCATATACCTTTTGAAGTGCAATTGATTGGCTAGTAGGAAGCTCCGAAGCAAGACATGAATCAACTGAGCTTACTGTTGGACGGACACAACAATGATAAGTCAAGAGTGGTGGCACTGTAGTTGGAGATGTAGGACTAAACTTAGATTCTTCAAAAGTTGGTATACGTAAGCTCACACCAAGGACTGGATATATGGTGCGTGGTCCATTAATATTGGGTGAGATGGGTCCTGCTCTGATACGATAAGAGAAATATAAGAGAAAACTATTATTGAATTGTATATCTACATTATTACATCAAGATCCTAGTTATAGACACTACACTAGATCCTTTTCCAAGTAGGATTCTGTATAGTTTTCCTTTTCCTATTCCTATTCCTATTCTAACACTTCCTCTTGGGCTGGTGCATACAAGTCATATGTACCGAACTTTTTACCGATGCAATTAATACATGGATTGGTGAGGGACTTGGTGAAGATATTGGTCAGTTAGACTTCTCAAATTTTGTAACAATATCTCTTGAGTGCATCTTTTGTCTGACTAAGTAATAGTCAATTTCAATGTGCTTAGTCCTCTCATGAAAGACTGGATATGATGATTATAAAAGGCAACTTGATTATCACACACAGGTTCCTTCTGACGGATTTCTTCAAATTTTAGTTCTCTTAGCAACTTTTTAATCCACACTAGCTCACAAGTTGCTACAACAATTGCTCGATATTCTTCTTGTGCACTAGATCAAGCAACCTCACTCTGTTTCGTACTCTTCGAAGACACCAAATTACTTTCTATTAAAACACAATATCCGGATGTAAAATGTCTATGACAGGGTGATCCTGCCCCATCATCTATATATCCAATTGTTATGGTCATGGCTTCGATCCTCAAAGATTAGTCCTTTACCTAGCGTTGATTTTATATATCGCAAAATACAAACAACTGCATCCCAATGACTGTCACATGTGGAATTCATAAACTGACTTACAACACACAAGAAAAGGGATGTCAGGTCTGGTCACTGTGAGACAATTTAACTTCCCAAGCAACTGCCTATGCTGTTTAGGATCATTGAGTGGCTCCCCCTATTAGGGCAGGAGTTTAGCATTTGGATCCATGGGAGTGTCAATAGGTCTACATTCCATAATTCCCGTCTCCTCAAAAATCTCTTAGGCATACTTCAGTTGAGAAATAACAATACTTGATCTGAAAGAGGTTGCTTCAAATTAATGATACCATTATTATCATTCTCGTTGATAAGGGTAGTGTCAATGTGAAGCACCAAATAAATACACAAATTTGGTGCAGAATGCCGATAAAAAACAAAATGATTAGCTCTACTACAAGTCATGCCAAACTCATGAGTTATTGTGCTGAACTTTTTAAACCACAAGGAGACTGTTTTAGACCATAGAGTGACCGGTGACATACAAGGTTACGAGATTCCTCCTGAGCAACAAAACTAGGTGGTTGCTCTATATAGATTTCCTCCTTAAGATCACCATGTAGAAAAACATTCTTAACGTCCGACTTACAAAACGAGCAATGAAGAACGACAACCATAGATAAGGACGGATAGATGTTATTTTAGTCACGAGAGAGCATGTATTACTGTAATGAAGTCTAGCCCAAATATCTAAGTTATCCCTTTGGCAATTAGGTGAGCCTTAAGCATATCAACTTGACCATCTGGACCAACTTTGACGGCATAAATCCAAAGGCTGCTAACAGGAGCTTTACCTGCATGAAATGGAACAAGCTTATGCAAAGCAGACATCTAGTCAATCATACCTTGCCTCCATCGGGGAGAAGGAAGTGCTTCACTTTTAGTCTTAGGGATGGAAATAGAGGACATAGATGATACAAAGCATAATAGGGTGATGATATACGATGAAAACTCAAGAAGTATAATAGGGGTTAGAATTACGAGTGCATTGTATACCTTTTTGAAGTGCAATCAATTGGCTAGTAGGAGGCAAGTTGCAGTAGGAGCATGGTCAGGAGCAAGACATGAATGAGCTTACTGTTGGACGGGCACAACAATGATAAGTCAAGAGTAGTGGCACTGTAGTTGGAGATATAGGATTGATCGTAGATTCTTTAAAAGTT
>JBDJHY010000094.1:12231050-12242784 GCA_039654485.1 Withania somnifera
GATATAGGTAAGATTTGAGGCATGATTAAGACTTCTGAGATATCAGGATGATCAGAAGATGTATAGTAAGGTTGAGATTTAAAGAATATGACATTAGTTGACATAAGGTATTGACAAAAATCAAATGAGTAGCATTGGAAGAATAGAAAAAGTGCGGATGGTTCATGTAGCAGTGGAAGAGTAAGTCACCTTTTATGAAGTCTGGGCTTTCAAGAAAGAATCGTAGCCAAAGTTTTTTTCGAGGACTAGGAATTGTTCGCTCTTCTTCAACGAGTGAGGGAGAAAAAGAGAGTAATAACATCGTACCGTACCCCTACCTTAGAAAGGGTAATGTGATTAGCTTGCTTGACGAATTCACTGTTTTAGCTAATTGTCCATTTTCTCAAATTTCTATTTTGTGTATGCCCTTAAGGGCACCCTTTTTGAACTCGAGAGTAACCAAGAAAGACACATTTAAGAGCAGGGGAGCTAATTTATCTATTCCTGGGACTAAGTTATGAAAAGAGCATGTGCTCCCTAAGATACAGTATGGAATGAAGAATCTGATTTTGAATGGAAGATGAGGGCATTAGGACCGTGTCGCCCCCAAAACGCAGCGGAACATGAGATTCTATGAGAAGAGTGCGAGCCATCTCAATGAGATGCCTATTCTTCCTTTATGTTATCCCATTCTGTTGAGGGGTGTACGAACAAGATGTTTGGTGAATAATTCCTCGATGAATCATAAACTCCTGAAACGGGAAGGCTAAGTATTCTAAGTATTATCACTATGAAAAGTATGTATTCTAAGTATTCTCACTACAAAAAGTATGAATAACAATACCAAATTGATTTTGTATATAAAAAATAACTCAAAATAATCTTTCATTAAGAAAACCCAAATACATCTAATGAAATTAACAACATGACAAAATCCTAAGGTTAAGTTAATTCTACTAAAAGACCAAATGTCAGAATGAACTAATAAAAAATAGACTTTAAATGACCCTATGAACTAGAAAATGTAGTGCGAGTGTGTTTTCAAGTTGACACGGCTTACAATCTAAAGTGGATAGACTAGACAAACTAGGCACCATCTTCAATAGCTTGGATTGACTTGAATGTACCAAACATCTATGAATCAGGTCTGGAGGATCTGTAGCAAATCATGCTGGAGAGGAATTTGAAGAGGTAAGATAATAAAGGCCTTGTGAATCATGTCCTATTCCAATCATCTACTCCATACTGCGGTCCTACATGATAAAAGATCATCAAAATATGTTATGGTACATTGTAAGGCACGCACCAAACGACTAACAAATGCAAGATCGAAAGGACAACCAAGGATATAAAGAACAAAGTTTAGAGTGAAAGATGATAGAGGTTTGGCTTCTCCAACTCTTTTTGGTTTTGATTGGATCCCATTGGCCAAAGTAATAACAGGAAAAGATTATGAATAACCAATATCAGACAGAAGTGATTTCTTACCAGAAATATGATTAGATGCACTCCAGTATACGACCCATGATCCAAGAGTACTATACTATGTAACACAAACAAAGGAATTACCAACAACAAAAGCATCATCCTAAGCAAATAAGGCAACTTATGGAGACATCAGCTTACTTGCTCGATACTCGATGTTGAAGGAACTCATCATATTTTGTCTAAACAATATTAGCATTATTGGATGATCGATCAGGATGAACAACAGTGGCTACTTACGGAGCTGTTTGCTTACTTGTTTGATACTGAAGGGACTCATTATATTCCTTTTGGGAAATAAGAGTATTATTTGGTGGCTGTCCATGCAAAGTATAACATATGTCATGAGTGTTTTCAGGCCCGTGACAATAACTACACTTGGGTTGGGAAAACGACCTTGTCATCGATTTTTCGTTGACTAAGATATTTATTTTTCTATGGTTTGAGATGCGAGAGTATATGAGTCAAAGGTGATTGATGAAACCACTTTGTGACTTGAAGGCACAACAAGACGAAGTAATGGAGAGAATAATTTATCAATTGTAGGAACCTTAGGACTAGCCGAAATATGATTATGCATTGAATGATGGTCAGGAGGAAGTCCAATAAGTGTAGGAACTAAAAACGTCTCTTTGTGCTCTTGTTGTTTTTCCATATTCGTAATGACTAGAATTAACATTTCAATTTCCTCAATGACTGCTTGTATCTATCCCAAGTAAGCAAACATATTAGATTCTTGTTTCATTAAGCTGGTTCCGAGATATAACATTATTGAAACAAGATATGTCATTAGTGTATAAAGTATGAGCGTTTTCCTAAATTGAATGAATAATATGTCTGGAGAGGGTGAAACAAGGGCATCAACGTGGAATCAATCGAGTGCCACAAAAGACTGCATAATTAAGCATCAACCTTCTCACATTGTTATTTGGCCTTTTGTCTTCTGCACTCTCCTTTGTTTTTTCATCTACCACTCTAACGTTGTTCCTAAATTAATTTTTGACACATCGATCCTTGCACCACACCTCAATCGAGGAAGTCCAAGCTAAATAGTTTGAATTTCCCATTAGTCTTCTAAAATGATCATAGGAGCCAAAAATATCATTCCGAAAAGACAATCTTATGAAATTATAACTTTTGTAGCCAAAAAATCTCTGGGAAAAAAATGTTGTTGGAATCTAGAAAGATTGTTCCTATTATCGAAAAATTAGATTTGCTGGTCGTAAATCGGTCGGAATCAAGAAATAATTATATATGCAGCCTCGGAATGAAGAGGCGGCTCTACTGGGCAAAAAAACAATCGGAAAGTCTCCGGAACAGAGCATACGAGCCAGCGCATTGTTACATCTCGCTAGAAAAGTCGCGAGGGCGTGTGAGGTGGCCTTTACCGGTGTTTCTTGTCGGGCTTTTATCGTCGAGAGTCGAGGGCCTGTGTTGGGTTTTGCACAACATTGGTGGAAACAGATGATGATGCAAATTAGCCTTGACAATCTTCAAAAATTTACACACGATAACCTTTCTGATTGAGTTTTATTCCGTTCTCACCAATTCTCTAATACCATGTAAAATTAGGTTTTTGGGCCAAACTCACCCCTCAAAAACTAGCTCAAAGGAAAGGGGATTATCAAGCCTTATAAGGAGATCACACATCTCATTAACCACCTTTATGAGGCTTTTTTCGTTTTTCAGCATATTTAAATTTTCCATGAGAAAGCCTATTCCAATGAGCTAACAAGTTCCTTTAGGAGAGATTTTTATTGCAGTTTACATTATAGGGCAAGGTCAGACGTAAAAAAATCTTGCGTTGAGGAATGGCCAAAATTTGAAATATTTATTCAGTATTATCAAAAGCGAAAAGCAAAAAAAAAAAAAAAACTCTTAAGATCTGTTGGGGCGTAACGCGCAAATAAAATTGTGGTATTCAATGAAAAAAGGCACAAAGGAAGCATAGTACAAATATTTATGTCTAGTCCAATACTAATAGTTATAAGCATGAATGACTTATATATGAACAAAGAAATTGAAAAACAATCACGGTAAAGTGAAATATCAATTGTTTAGTGTCGCCTCTTCAGCATTGACAAGAAAAAGTATGCCTTAAAAACTTAATGATGATAGTGAAGCGTACATAAAGCGAAGAGAAGTGCTCAACACGTTTTAAGCCTCACTTTAGGGTTTAAGCGTGCCTTTGATAACACTGTTTTTATTTACTTAGCTGATCTCTTCTTGTTTATTTTCTTTGAAATGTGGTTTCATAAGTTTTTCAATTCAGTTTTCATATATCTCGTCACTTTTTCTTGAAAATCCTTCCATAATGAACATGGCCTCCTTGTAAACTTGCTTTAAGTATAATGTGTAGAGAGTAATTGTTTGTGATATCTATCTTGAAACAGTTGTGGGTTCATTGGAGCATTCATTGATAAGGTTGTCTGTCTATGGTTCAATAAAAGCTGATGGAGAAAGCTTTTGCAAGTATAGCACAGAGGACGATAGTGGAGTTCTTTCCGACATAGGTCCTGGTGGTGGATCTGGTGGAACTGTTCTTCTTTTTATTCAGTCTTTGGTCCTTGGTGATTCTTCTACTATATCAACCAAGGGCGGGGATGGTAGTCCTAATGGCAGTGGCGGTGGAGGTGGCGGTGGTGGTGGTGGAAGGATTCACTTTCATTGGTCGGACATTTCTATTGGAGATGAATATCTGCCTATAACAAGTGTAGAAGGCACGATTAATGTCGGGTTCGTATCTAGTCTAATGTACATACTCATTGTGTAACTTGAATTTACCTGTTCAGTAAGTTTGTTTTGTGAAACTTTGTTTTGTGAAACATTTAGTAATAAAGATAAATATTCTACTTGCTAATATTGAATAGTGTTATTATTAGCACTAAGCTTGTAGTTTCTTGAGCTTGGATTTCATCTTTCACTGGTGTTTTGTGGGCCGATTATTGCATTGTCCTTTCTATTTTTAGTTGTGTAGCTATTTCAGTTTCGATTAAGTTGTATTGTGATATATGTGTATCCCTGTTTTCAGACTGTTCTACAGGTATCAGTTAAGGTGAGGGTCTATCGGAAACGGCCCCTTTACCTTTATGAGGTAGGGTGAGGTCTGCGTACGTTCTACCCTCCCCAGAACCCACTTGTGGGATTACATTGGGATGTTGTTGTGTAATATTGAGTAGTTTCTTTGGACCTGTAACCTTGATTCTTTCAGGCTCTGACCTAGGCACTGGAGGATAAAACCAAAGATATGTACAGAGTTGAATTGTTTCTACCAACCTGTGAACAAGGGATTCAGTAAAGGGAAAACAGCACATTTGGTTTGCATTATCTTTATTGATCCAGATAATAAGCATCTTAACAGAGTAAGACTGCTTTTCTTGACTGTTAATGGGAGGAGTTTCAATCACGATGGCTCTGAATTGAAGAACAGAATGGTATCTTGCTTCTATAACATGAACTGTTGTTGTCTATGTACTGTTCATTAGATATGGCGCCTAAACCTTGTGGATCAGTGTTACATGTTGAGTTGTCAAGGCTAGATAGTTATATCTGCTGTTGCTACACTTGGTTGTGCGCTACATTCTTGTACCATTAGTGACATCGGCTATTAATTCCAATCCTTATTGGATATCATTCTGATAATCGAAATGCAGGGGAGGAATTGGTGGAGGCCTGGGGCATGATGGAGAAAATGGGACTCTTAGTGGCAAACCTTGCCCAAAGGGGCTCTATGGGATATTCTGTCAGGTAACTTGTAATTTCTACTTGAATCAAAAAATATGTATGATATTTATTATCAGTGCTTGCAATTTCTACTTACGATTGGAATTACTTGAAAAAGTTTTGGGCCCAGAACTATTCAATTCTCATATCGAAAAGAAGTGATAGACAAGCCTATGTGTTAGAGATTGCATTTGGTGGACGAAAATGGCCTGCGGACATGTTTAATCAAATTCTAGGTCTAAAAGCTTTTGTGATTTGTAATTTAACCTCTTCTGCATTTTTTAAAAATCTCACCAAAGAATTCATTTTACTGCAATCTTATATGTTGGTTCTGAAGAGAAATTTCATGTATGTTACCACTACTTTCATGTTGGCTAATCTTGTTGTGCATCAAAAGCTTTGATCACACTTACATTGTTCTTACTTCTCAGCTCATTCAGTATGTGCTTTCCATGATATTTAGACAATCTTTCAATTGTATCTTAAGAACATAGCCTTATATTTCAGCATTTAAATATGTGGATGAAATAATGCAGGAATGCCCTATTGGTACTTATAAGAATGTAAGTGGATCTGATCGATCCCTGTGTTCTAGATGCCCATCTCATGAACTTCCTCATCGTGCTGTATATGTTGCTATACGAGGTACGTTTAGTCTTTATTTTATGGTTCAGTGGTGATTTCATCTGCACTTTTGGCAACTTGTTAGTTTTCAGTGTTCAGTTGTGTTGACATATCTCTTATGGTAGATTTTTCTCGCTACTCCAACTGATTCAGGAATCAGGATTAAGGATTTCTAGATTGATAGATGAGAATAAGTTGGTAGAAGAATTGGTGAATAAGATTGCTCTAATTGCCTAGAATATGATTTGTAAGAACTTCAAAAGTTTTCTGAATCAATGATTTTATTATATAAACTTTTTTGGGCTGGTTCTTTGATACTGCAGGTGGTGTCACTGATACTCCATGTCCGTACAAATGCATTTCCGATAGATATCACATGCCACACTGTTATACAGCACTTGAGGAGTTGATTTACACCTTTGGTGGACCATGGTTATTTGGTTGCCTTCTTTTCGGTCTCCTCATCCTTCTAGCTCTTGTGCTTAGTGTGGCTCGGATAAAATTTGTCAGTGCCGATGAATTGCCTGGTCCAGTGACAGTACGTCGTGGATATCCAATTGATCGTTCATTCCCTTTTTTAGAGTCATTAAATGAGGTCATCAGATCCACCTTCTATATTTCTATCATTTATTTTTTACGTCTACCGTTTAACCAAGATTTACACATGGGTATTCTGATTTTAATACAAGTGTGTTATTTTAGGTTCTGGAGACAAGTAGAACTGAAGAATCACAAACACATGTGCACAGAATGTACCTTTTGGGGAATAACACTTTTAGTGAACCTTGGCATCTCCCTCATTCTCCTCCTAAAGCAGTAACCGAAATTGTGTATGTTCTCTCTTATCTGCTGTTAGACTAAAAGAGTGCCTATGCATTTTCGGTGCAGGAATAGTCAAACTTGTTCCCCATTAACACCAGTGGTTTAAGAACCTGTTTGCACGCACTTATATGTTAATGTCTATGCTGGTAGTTTTTTCATTTATAACTACGGTGTCCAGGCCAGGTTGCGGACACGGCAACTAATTCCACAGGATACCTGCTATATCCCGCTCCGCTTGGATTTGAACCTGACTTCTTGATTCTCAATCCACTTTATTGTTGTGTGATTGCAGTTTATTTTCATCCAAATGTTCTTGAGAGCTTTGTAACATTCAATGACATTATCCAATTGTTAAACGTATCAGATATGAAGATGCATTCAACAGATTTGTGGATGAGATAAATGATTTAGCTTCGTATCAGTGGTGGGAAGGGTCAGTGTATGGCATTCTTTGTTTTTTGGCATACCCACTTGCATGGTCATGGATGCAACGGCGTCGGAAGAAGAAAATGCAGCAACTGCGTGAATTTGTTCGTTCTGAATATGATCATGCTTGTTTGCGCTCGTGCCGTTCACGTGCACTCTATGAAGGACTCAAGGTCTATCTTATCAAACTTTCACCAAGTTATCGTATCCTCAAAAATTGTTCAAGCTTGTCAAATAACTTGGTAATCAGTTAGAAAATGCTATTAAATGGATGTATTAATAGAATTCCTAAATGGCAATCGAGATATTTATGTATGACATCCATGCAGCTTATCTTCTCCGTGATATATGTTGCATAGCTACAAATGTCTGACCAAAACGAAATATGCTTTTAAATTTAGAAAATTTTAATGAAGTTCATATAGCCGACCCTAACTTGATTGTGATAGAGATGTAGTAGCTTTAAGAAAATGCTACTTCTTCCATCCCATTTTATGTGATTCAATTTCCGTTTTAATCCGTCCCAAAAAGAATGTCACCTTACTATGATTAGAAAAAACTTTCTTTAAAATTCTGCTTTTACCCTTAATGAAATTATTTACAACCACCCAAATATTCAAAGATTAATTTAGACCACAAGTTTCAAAAGTCTTCCTTTTTTTTTTTCATTAAATACCGTGCCAAGTCAACGGGTGCCACATAAAATGAGAAGGAGGGAGTATTTTAAATCACCTAGCTACAGCTCTACTACTGTGTAAATGAGACACTCTTATCTGTATCTAGCTTGGCAGTTGATAGTAGATTTGCTTCTGGATAGTTTCATTTGAATGACTGAATGATAGAAATGAAATGGAACTTCGTTGAATTTCTGGATGTGATCTATTTACACCTGAACTTCATCAACCTTCAGAGATCTGCTTATGGCATGTTTAGCTTTTCTATGAAGCACAAGCATGCAGTTGCTGTTTGTGAGTTGTAAAGGCTCCAACTTGCAAGAAATTACTGCATATAGGATTTGATCTGATGCTGTTGGTTAGACTTGATATTACGTGCAACTTTTTGATGCCATTTTTCAATTCATTCTCGTGGATTTTAGCACCATCACTCTTGATCAATATCGATTCTCGTGTAGGTAGCTGCAACTTCAGATCTGATGCTTGCATATGTTGATTTTTTCCTTGGGGGAGATGAGAAAAGGGATGACCTGCCTCCTCCTCTCCATCAGAGGTTACCAATGTCTATACTTTTTGGAGGAGATGGATCTTACATGGCTCCTTTCTCTCTTCAAAGTGACAGTATCCTGACCAGCCTCATGAGTCAGGTTCGTATTTATTGAAGTAAGATGACTGCCCATTAGGGATTTTCTGGGTAAATCATTGCTTTTAGCACTAATATCTATCCTTTCCTTTCATTGGAAAATTTTGAAATATGTAATTCTTCTTTTTATATCGCATTGCAGTCGGTGCCACCTACAATTTGGTATAGATTAGTTGCTGGTCTAAATGCTCAACTTCGTTTAGTTCGCCACAGACATCTGAGGACCAACTTTCGTACAGTTATTAGCTGGCTTGAGACCCATGCAAATCCATCTTTACATGCTCATGGCATACATGTTTATCTTACTCGCTCTCAACCTTCATCCAGTGGTTATGGCCAGTTTGGACTCCTTGTATGCACTGTTGAAAATGAACCAGTGATTCCGTTGGAAAGCCAGAACAGATCTTTATTGCTCGAGAAGCACCCACGGTAATGATTCACATGTTGCTTTAGTTTCTTGCTTCGGTCTATCCTATAGTTCCTTGATTCTCTTTCTTTGGATCTAGTACGCCTGCTAATCGTTGGAGAAAGGCATTTGATCTTGTTAGAGTCAATGAACATGCAACAATGCAGAAAAGAATGCCTGGAGAAATTTTAAATGACAAGAACCTAGAGGCTCTTAAAGACCAATTGACTCTATGCTACCCATTCTATTATATAATTCGTAACACAAGACCTGTTGGCCATCAGGTATGTTTGATCTCAGATGCTTTTGCTGTTCCCCTTTCTCGATCTGTGAGCCTCACAATTTGCTCACTAATACTTGTATGTTCTTGCAGGATGTTATTGGTTTGGTCATCTCAATACTCCTATTAGGAGATTTTAGTCTTGTCTTGCTCACATTGTTACAACTATATTCAATCTCAATGCTAGATGTGTTTTTCTTTTTGTCTATTCTTCCTCTTGGTATACTTCTTCCATTTCCAGCTGGAATCAATGCTTTATTTAGTCACAGACCTGCACTATCAGCTGTGCCTGCCCGTGTCTATGCTCTATGGAATATCATTTCAACAATTAATGTTGTAAGTAGCCGGGACTCTGCCGCATATTTAACTTTTTTACCTGTGTCACCAAAGATGACAAAATGCTCCATCCTTACCCTGTCTTTTCTCTTTCGCCTAGACTACCTTGATAAATGGTCCATGCTACAGTTGTGCCTTCATTTGCTTGGTATTTGTTCAGAATAGGAAAGCAACGTGTTTTTGACCTTTTTCTGATTCCAACCTTAACTCACTCTCTCCTATTTCCTTCCAAATGAATAGCAAAGTACATGAAGAATTTCTTTCATCAGATTTCTAGTATAAAAATGTGCCCCATGCCTTATTTTCAGTCAATTGCTAAAGTTCTCAATGGAGTTTATCTATGTTAAAGTTCAAGGAGCTCCATATCAAGTATTAGTTAATGATATAACTTTGAACCTGCTGGTGATGTGAACAATATTATCCCCTAAAATTATAGCGCTGGATGATTCAAGTAGGCTAGCATTATTATACTAAGAATTCTTCAGGATACACTTTCTCATTGTTAATTCAATTGTATGGCTTGCTTAATGATAGTTTTCATTGAGTATGATGTTTCATATTCTGAGGGATTTTTTCTTCTTGAAACATCTGCAACAGGTAGTAGCTTTCATTTGTGGATTTGTTCATTTCCATAGCCAATCCTCCGCGAAAAGACATCCAAACTTTCAGTCCTGGAATTTTAGCATGTAAGGAGCTTTAAGTCATCCCGAAGCAATGGCCATTGGCCAGTAAATTAATTATATTTGTTGATGTTATTAATGTTCTGACATGGGAATGTGGTGGTCTTTGTGGGTGCAGGGACGATAGTGGTTGGTGGATGCTGCCTACTGGACTCCTGCTATTTAAAACAGCTCAAGCAAGTCTTATAAATTACCATGTAGCCAATCTTGAGATTCAAGATCGCACACTGTACAGTAATGACCCTGATGTTTTCTGGAGGTCATAAAAAAAAACAAGAAAAAAATCTTCCTTTGTCATTCGTTTATTGGTTATGTTCATTGTCTATAGTTTTGTAGAATATAGGTCAACAGTGTATAGAATAGTACGAGGGTGTTCGTGCAAGCTTGTATCCTCTGGGGTAAACTCCTTCAGCCGTGTAGAAACTTTTCCTAATGCATATAAAAGTTGAATTTTATATTTACTACTAATCTTCTTGGTGGAACTTTGTGTACTGCATTTGTGACTTGAAGCCTGTTTTAGCACTACAGAAGTTTGACCCTGTGCCTTGCCTGTCTCAACTACTTGCCCCCACAAGTCGAGTTATCTAATCTGTGTTTTAGTTTCTTGATGCAATGGGGAGCCCAGAGAGGGCTTTTCATTCTTTCCCCACAGCTAGCCGAGAGGCGGGGAATATCCAACTTGAGAACAAACAATTGGAATTTGAACTTAGACTGCAAATCAGATCACATATCATTCAGGCTGGAAGATTCCACCACAAAACAAAATGGGGATACTGTATACAAATCTTATCTGTAAAGGTTTTCTACCAGGAAAGCCAACATAACTACAACATTTCCTATCATCTCAAAATCATGAATTCACTTAGCACCATTGACGTAACATTCTACTTTGTTTCTAGCCTTTAGGCCTAATTAAAGACATGTACGAGTGAATTTCTGATTAAAGAGAAGGTTGAAAGGGTCATGACTTGACAGAAACAGAGGAAAGCGGCAGCATGGTGTTCTACTTTGCTAAGTTTAGGAACATGATGATAGAAAATCACAATCATTTGGATACTGAGAAGGTTGAGTTTTTCTTAATTATATAACAAGCGAAGTGGTTTTTATAACCACTCCAACAAAATCTGGATTCTCCGGACTCTAGATTGATGTGATAATCATTCATGATAAAGAACAGTGTGTGATTCATCTTTCTGGTTATATCGTTGAGTATCTGCTTGTAATTATCATGCTCAAACTTGGAAGCTATCTTTGATACATCTGCCTTTGATATAATTGTTGGAGAAACTTGGCTAATGATCACCTTTTACAACATCCATGTACTATATTCTTTAAATGTTCTTTCAGCAATAATGTCCCAGTATCTTTAATAGAGGTGTATGCTAAATGTAGTGAGGATTAAGGGTGGGCATAAAAAATGGAGAACCAAAAAACCAAATCGAATTAGTTTGTTTCTTTGGTTTAGTTTCAGTTTTTCTTTTCCGGTACTTCGGTTTGG
The DNA here is from genome assembly GCA_039654485.1 of Withania somnifera. Lineage (NCBI taxonomy): Eukaryota > Viridiplantae > Streptophyta > Magnoliopsida > Solanales > Solanaceae > Withania > Withania somnifera. Next base: position 12,242,627 of record JBDJHY010000094.1, read on the forward strand.
TATTCAGCTTAAGGGAACGGTTCTTGAGTGCATCAAAGAACCGAACTTTTATTAATTAAATTTATAAAAAGTATTTTTACTACATATAGTTATATTTTTATATAAAAAAATTACATGATATAAACTTATTATATGACTCCTTATTTCCATGTAAAGCC
>JBDJHY010000094.1:12248179-12271958 GCA_039654485.1 Withania somnifera
TTGTTACAAAAAGGGGGTTTAATTTATCCCTCCCCTCCCCCCCCCCCCCCAAAAAAAAAAAAAGGTCATGTCAATGCAGGAAGCATCTTTTCTACCTCCATGAACGGAAGCTTCTTGATTTGCCGTATGGACAGTTAGAGAAATATCTTTAATTTAAGTGTAACCTACTTAAATTTATGAGGCATCCGTGTCGGATCCTCAAAAACTGCACAGTTTTGCAGCATCCAACACACACATGTCACCATTTTTAAAGAGTTCGAGCAACATAGATTCTCACACTGCTGGTACGTTGTATGCTATCTATCGACTATGGAGAACGCTAAGGGACTAGGAAATCTACGGAGTATAAGTCTTGAAGTCCAGAACACTATTTGGTTTGTTCTTTTCTTATAGTTCCAGAACATTTTTTATTATAGAGGTGTTGCCCCAAACTATTCACTGGCTATTGAGCTTTATCTGGGAATTATTTGTTGTCTTAAGTTGGGGCGCTGCAAAATAGACCCTGTCATAAACAATGCTACCAGACAGGGTAATCGTGGTTTAGCTTTTTCTCTCTTTTGCAAGCTAAATGGCCACTTTTCAGCGACTTCGCTGGTAGGAAACATAGTTTCTCCTCAATTATTCGGTAGTTATTGATCAGAAACTTGTTTATGTTCAACATGGAGGATGATGATATTTATTTTAGGGATGATTTCAAAAATATACTCTTAAGCTAACTTACATGGCAAAAATATAGCCCAAAACTTACATTGTAAATTTTTAGCCTAAATATAATAGCCAAAACATTTTTTTTCGTTATAACAGTTTGCAAAAAATCATTTTCAGGTAATTTTTCTTCCACTATTTTATTATTTTCTTATAGCAAAGTCTTAAAAATTTGGTATACAACAAAATTACCAATTCTAAAAAAATAATAATTTGGTATACAACGTTATACATCAGTATTCAATAATATACATAACATTAATTTTTTACAATAATGGTTAAAAACGTGATATACAGTATCATATACTAAATATATAACATTTTACAAAATTTTTAAGAGGTGTTTATACACCCATATACAATACTATACACTATTATGCATTATTATACAGATAGAAAATTTCGTCTTCTTTTTGTAAATCCAAGCACCACATTCATCCGACAACACCTTAAAAGCTACACTAGATTATCCAAAATTTCAGATTTAGGCTCCTGAATACGTAACCGATTTTTTGCAACAACACCCACCTGAAACGAAGCTTGCAAAAATATTATTTTCAAACTTTGAAACTTTGAGCTTCAACAATGACTAACATCAATTTTTACTTATAATTATTTTAAAGTTTCAATATAAGGTAGGTTAGTTTTGGTAAATCTTTGTATTAGTTTGTTCTGTAATAGGAGTAGCATTAGTGTATAAAAAAAATTGTGCAGAAATGAATCTGCAGAACAAAACTGCAGTAAAACATCAAGAAATGACCTGCAAAAAAAGCAGAAAAGGTCTGCAAAGTTTTCTTTAAAAAAAAAAAAATCCACAACTCAAAGGATGTAAGCAATACAATTTTGAGTTGTCTAACAGCTTTCTATAAACTACTGAGAATAGATTGGTCTTGAAAAAGCTCTTAGGCATGTCCCCCAAGGTGACATCCTAGGAGCTCCTTCTGGGTTCCTAAACCTCTCTCAGATGGTCTTCTACCATCGGAGATCTCTCTACATAATCTCTTTCTTTCTTTCCTTTTCTCCTACTGGAGAATTATATTTTTTTTCAGAATGGGGGGTAAATCTCACGACATCACTACAACCTCCTCAAAGACTGGTTTGTGGTTTGATTGGGTGGAGAGTTCCAAACTCTCATTAAGGAGGATGACAGTGCGAGGGGTTTGATGCTATGGATTTGCCGGAGGCTTCTCGAGGCATCAAAGAATATAGGAAAAGCTTTAAATCTTGGAGATGCAAGGACATGGCAACCCATATTTATTGCTCAATAAAGTTCAATAAATATGGTCGCTACATCTCTATTATTGCAGTTCTAGGTCAGTAATCATTATCCCAGAGAACCAATTTAACTGGGCATTATTATTACAAAAGGATACACAAAAATAAACACATCTACTAGCAAAGGTGACTACGCAGCCATTACGAGAAGTAAATGGAGCCAAGGAAAAGCAAAAAGTGGTAACAAAGTGCCAAAAATCATTAGCCACGACGAAAGCACTTTGTTACAAAGATGTCTGGTTGGCAATTCCCTCAGAGGAGAAGAAGCTCTACCCACAACGACATTAGAAGATGGGCATTACAGTCTTGGAAAGAGGTCTTGAACATCCAAGTCTTCAACATGAATGACTTCCTATTTCTCTTTGAGTTCCAATCAAGAGAACAATGGATCACATCCTCATGGGAGATTGAGAGAGACAAGGACAAGCTTGGGAGCTTGAGTGGTGGAGTCTTAACTACAGGTGCAATCTCGAAGTCCACAAGTATGATTGGTTCTGGACTAGGGCTCTGGATAAATTCGAACTTTAAAAGGTCTTTGGAAGAGAAACGTACGCCTTAACTCGCTTCATACTTCAACATAAGAGGTGGCCACCTTACGAAAATTGCATCACCTCACTATAACGAGGCGAGTTACCTCGCCTCACCTTGCTTCATTGCTTTAAGCGATGAAGCGAGCGCTTTCTTGGCAAAGACAATGAGAGAAATAGGTGAATGCTGGAGAACGAAGAGGAGACTGAACTCAGAAACACCTCAGTTGGGCAAGAATTAGATTGAAGGGCCCTAGGGAAAAAATTCCCTTTTCTGTCGAAGTTTCAGATGGAGATCTGATCTTCTTACTACCAATTTGGTCGGAGAACTTGCTTCATACCGGAAAAGGGAACCAGAGAAGAAAGAGGAGGGGTCCAGCTACGTGAGAGACTGGCCTTATCTGATGTGGTGGTCAGGAACCTTTTCATGGAAAAAGGAAAGAAAATTGCAGAAAAAACGACTCTTTTATCGAGGAGGGTCTGTTAGAGAAAGATAAGCGACTCTCAAAATTTGAATTGTGATGTGGGGACCAATGGCAGACAAATGGTGATAGATATAAGGAGTGTTAAAGACATTTGTCTTTGTGGGCTCTTAAGAGAAAAGGTCACGCCTTTTAGGTTTTGATCCGAATAAGAGGTTGAGGTTGGCATCCCAATGCAATTAAGCCCAAATCAAATTAAAAGGTTGTATGATGAGTCTTTGATAGAACTTACTATATTTCAAAGAAAAGAGGAGGTTTACGCAAACTCCGTTCTTTTTGAAGGTGAGACAGAGCTTAGAAAAAAAAAGAGAATAAAAGTGGAGACAAGGTTAAAAGGTACGGGGAAACATGCTGCAGTCTATCATCCAACAACATGGGGGACACTGCATGATAAGGAGATCAGTTTGGTTCAAAACTGTGAAAAAATAGAGTCTGATTTTTCAGACTCCCTTTTGTCATGTATGTAGAGCCAGAGCTATTACAAAGTTCACAACAATGATCAAAAAGATCATGCAGCTAATGCCACTGCATGAGTACAAGACAATATGATCAAATCGAATAGCAATTTGGAGTAGATTTCAAAGGTTGTAAGAAGGAATCTTTATGTTTATTGTCAATGTTGGACAAAAAAGACGGGAAGGAAATGGTCAATGCTCAAAAGCAATGACACCAGCTCCAAAGAACACAGTTCCTAAAGAGGTTAGTGATTTATTTTTTAATGTCAACTTTAAAGATGGGGAACCAAGGTCTAGAGGGAAGATTCCAACTTTTACTAACCAATGAAAGTCAAGATGGTCACATGGAATATAAGGGGCCTAGATGGGGACATTAAGAATGGGTGGCAGACATATATCTGTTGGTGGAAACGAAATTAGATGGTCAGCCTAACAATATGATACAGAGTATTTAGAGTAATAGATGGATAGGGAAAATGCATAAGGAAGCTGTGGGTAGTAATGGGGGAATTCTAATACTTTGGGACAAACAAGTATGGAAGGGAGAGCAAGTAGAGGTTGCTAATCAATGCATCAGCGAAAGTTCATAGTAGTTATTGAGGATTTCAACTGCCATAATAAAGCAATCTGCATAGACCTCAAAAGGTAGGTAAGAAAATTATTTATGGGGAAGAACCAAAAGGAGTTAGAACTAGAATTAATGGGCCATGGATAATTTGTGGTGATTTCAATGTCAGTAGAAAGTGCAGTAGGATCAATGGTGCAATGTCAGAATTTTCAAATTGTATCGAGGAGCTAGAATTGATTGATCTTCATTTATTTAGAGGATCTTTTACCTGGAGAAGAGGGGAAGATTATGGATGTACCTCTACGATTGATAGGTTCTTATACTGTGCTTAATAAGGAAGAGTTTCATATACATCATGCAAGAACTGATGCCAAAATTAACTTCTGACGACAACCCTATCATGCTAACTTATGGGAATCGTGAATGGAAGAAGTCACGTTAAATTTGAATCATGGTAATTTGAAGTCGAAGGATTTAAAGACAAGGTGAAGGAGCGGTGTTCCTTTGGTGTTGAAGGTAGAGCAGGTTACATCTTGGCCGAGAAGCTAAAACTGCTGAAAGTCAAAATGAAAAAGTGGAGTAAAGACAACAGAGGTAACGGGAAGCAAAGAAAGGATGACATCCTCAACCAAATCACAAACTGGGAAAGTATTCAGATGTTTGGATGTGAGCTATACTTCGCGAGCAGCCAAACGGGCCGTTGCCTTGCCATTTGACCATCACAGTTGAAGCTACGTATGACTGACGTACGACCTACATGCTTTTTGCTAAAATAAAAAGAAAAAAAAAGATGCTGGTACACAAATATTTTCATCATGTCCTTTTTTTTGAAAATAGAGTGAATAAAATGACTTTTTCTCTTTGAAAAGGTTTCGAATTTTCTTATCTTCTCCGGATAAGGAAGGCACTAAGTGTTGTAAGTGATGAAGTATTACAGAAGACAATTTAGCTATGGATTTTGAAGAATTAGCAGGATTGGAGGAGATTGCATGGAGACGGAGATTCAGGATACAATGATTGAAACAGGGAGACAAAAATTCCAAAATTTTCCATAGAATTGCAACTTCACATAAGAGATGCTATTTAATGGAAAAGTTAGAGGTTGATGGAATCACTGTTAAGGACCTAACTTTAATCAAAGAAGTTTAGGATTTTTATATAAATTTGTATGAAGAACCAGAACCTTGAAGGCCTGAAATGAAATTACATGGGTCTTTATGATTTTTGAAGAGGAAGAAACCTGGTTACAAAGAACTTCTGATGAGGAGGAGATATTGGATAGCATCAAATTATGTTCTAAGGAGAAAGTACCAGGTCCGGATGGCTTTTCAATGATTTTTTCCCATTCCTTCTGGGATGTTTTAAAGGGTGATATAATAGGGGCTTTGGCATAGTTTCACTCCAATTAGAATTTTGAAAGTAGTTTTAATGCAATCTTTATTGCATTAATTCCTAAAAAGATTAGGGCTTCAGAACGTAAAGATTATAGACCAATTAGTTTGGTTGGAGGGGTGTACAAGATCATGGCTAAGTTATTTGCAGAAAGTTCTTATGAATATCAACTATACGTGGTGTGATGAGTTTTGGTCGGCGTGTAAAGCTTAGTCCCAGGTATATTTGTCCATAAGAGTATTGGAGAGGGTTGGTGATGTTTCTTATAGGTTGGCACTACCTCCTATATTGTCAGTTGTGCATCCGATATTCCATGTTTCTATGATGTGGTAGTATATACCCAATTAGTCACATGTTATCCATGAGGATTCAGTACAGTTGGATGAGAATCTATCCTTTGTTAAGGAGCTAGTAAAGATTCTAGCTAAGGAAGTGAGAAAATTGAAAGAAAGTGGTGGATAAATTGGTAGACAAGAATTAGATGGTTTTTATAAGGGGAGAGATTATGGATGCTGCACTGATAGCTAGTAAATGCATAGACTCAATGTTGAAAGATGGTAATGCATGCTTACTTTGTAAGCCAGACGTCTAAAAGCCTATGACTATATTAATTGGTCCTTACTAAACACGATGAGACAGATGGGCTTTGGAATTAAATGGTTGGCGTGGATAGAAGTATGTATAAAAACAGATTCTCTGTCCTTGTCAATGGTGAGCTAGTGGGATTCTCTGCTGAAAGGGGATTGAGACAATGGATTCTCTCCCCTTTTACGTTCATATTGGCAATGGAAGGTTTTGATAGCTTGATGAGGACAACTACACAGAATAGATGTATAAAAGGCTTTACAAATAGGAGACAGGAATGGGGTGTAAAAGAAACCAATCATTTGCTATATGCAAATGATACCTTAATTTTTTGTGAGCCTGAGGTAGAGCAATTGAAATACATCAAACTAATACTTCTTTTTGAAGCTTTAGCAAGCCTAAGGGTCAACTAGCCAAAAAGTAGCTTGATTCCTATTAAGGAAATACTTCAGATTCAGATTTTGGCAAGTTTTGTTGGGTGTAAAATAGAGGGATCACCCATCACTTATCTGGGAATGTCACTAGGCAATAGGCACAAAGCTCTTAAAATTTGGGATGGGATTATTGAAAAGACAGAAAAGAAGTTAGCAAGATGGAAAGCTTAATACCTCCCCCGGAGAGGTAGTCATACTGATAAACTCAGTATTCACTGCCTACTTATGTGACGTCTTTGTTTCGTATCCCCTCTAAGGTGGTGAAAAAATTAAATAAACTCAGAGGGTGTTCGGCTTAAGTGATTTCCAGTCCTTAAGAGTGTTTGGATATTTTAGAAAACAACTTTAAAACAATTAAAATTGAATTTTAAAAAGTTAGAAGTAAGCATCCCCTATTTTTTATTTTTTTTAAACTTAAAAGTTATTAAAGTTTGACTTTTTAAAAATTATTTTTTAAAAGGTATTTTTCTTTAAGCAAAGCCAAGCGGGCCCTCAGAAGAAAACTTCTTAGGGGAAAGAGATAAAGAAGAAAAGTGCTACCATATAGTGAATTATGCTTAGAAAAGAGAGGGGAGATCTGGGTATAGAAACTTAAACAGTGCAGAATGAAAGCTCCTAAAGTAGTGGCTTTGGAGGTATATCAATGAGGATAGGGCCTTTTGGAAGGAAGCGATAGTGGCAAAATATGGTGACCTCAGTCCTTGGGTTCCAGAGATATTCTCAGTGCCATATGGTTGGGGAGTGTGGAGATCCACCAGAGCTCTGCGGGACTCACTAAAAGAAGAATTGACACTTAAAGTAGGAAATGGTATCAAAATCAAATCCTGGAAAGATGTTTGGATCAATTAAAGATCCCTTTGTGAAGTCTTCCCAGACCTAATCTCTATATGCAACAATCTTGAAGCTAAAGTTAGTGAATGTCAGACTGCACAAGGTTGGGATCTCTCTTTTAGGAGACTTTCGAATGATTGGGAAGTGGCTAGAGTAGCATCCCTTCTGCAAATACTGGGTGGAGCGAACATTTCTACAAAGTTTCATGATAGAGTTACTTGGAATCACACCAAGGATGGGATTTTCACAGTAAACAATGCCTATAGTAGAAGAGTATGTGGAATGGAAGGTGGTGAACAATACCATTGGAATAGCATCCAAGAAAGTATTGACACCAACTAAGGTGAAATGCTTAATATGATTAGTTGTTAGGAGAGCATGTCTCACTCAAGAAATGCTGCAGAAAAAAGAAATGCCAGTGATTCCTAGGTGTTTTTGTGCAACTTGATAGGAGAAATAATGAACACCTATCCTACATTGCAACTACACTACTCAATTATGGGAGCTTTTCCTAAACATTTCTGGCCTCAGCTGGACCATGCCAGAACATACTTATGATCTCCTAAGCTGCGGGATTGGGTGGGGGAAGAGGGGGGGGGGGCTGCAAGACTCAAAAGAGATGGTGGAAACTGATTTCTTCATGTATGTGGTGGACTATCCGGAGAGAAAGAAATGGTAAATGTTTGAAGATAGTTCCAATTCCATCCACATAGTCAAATGGAATTGTTTAGTTTCTTTACTTTTTTAGTGTAAACAATTATGTATAGAAGATGCAGGTCAAATTATTAACTTGATAGGAAGCTTGTAATTTTTTGCCTGATCATAGTTGTATCCCTTTTTGATGGTGGCCCGTATTTCCTTAATGCTGAAGAATACTTCCTACCAATTGTCAAAGAAAAACAATTGAGAGTTGTCATGAAAGTGAACTAATTTAGGTAAACATTGAAAACCTTGGCTAAATCATGTAAGCTTATGGGCTGCACTATGTGTAATTATCTCTTTATTTTGAACCTTGATTTTAATCCAATGACATTGCAAGGACAATTTCAGTATCTAAAATATGGTTCAAGTGGGTTGATCACAGCAAGAACTCTGTTGTGAGAAGTTACTTTGAGCCTTAAAGTTATGAGGTGGATTAATTATGTTCTTAACACAACCTCAAAGGTTCATTTTTATGTCGATGAAAGGATGAAATATAGAAGATTTCTGTGTAGACTTTTGTTGTACTCTGAAATACAATAAATTTATTATACTTTGAAATACAATAAATGCATGGGGTACATTGGCATTATTTTTGTACGAGGGGAAAACCATCATTCAGAGGATACAGGGAGAGGGAAGATTGCATTAAGATAGGAAGATTCATTAATGCTGCAAACATAAAGGAAGAAAAAGCTTTAAGTTCAACTCCTCTTTTTCTGAAGCAGTCAAGCCCAATAAATGGATGACTACATTAACCAAAACATTGCCAATCAAGACCTAAAACTCCAGAATCATCATCTAAGGTTAGCTCTAAAACACTAGGCAAGGATCTTCCAGGGAGGTTGTTAGCACTCCTTGGTCTTCCAGTGGTTTAAAATAGTAGTTATTTGCAGTTTCTCATTCCAGTAGAGTTATTTCTTTGGGGTAGTTATTTGTCGTTTCTCATTCTAGTAATTCCACGAAACCATGCCCTAGTTTTTAGGGGTAGTTATCTTATCGGTATTGTATTTAAACTCTATGTTTATCCTATGAATTCTAAGCTGAAAATTGTTTCAATTTTCGAGTACATTAGCTTAAGAGATTACAGGTTCTCTCTTAGCGAACTAGTACCATAGGTTGTAGGTAGGAAATATCAGATTTCATCCTGTAGCGTCCCATAACTAGATCCATAGTTGGGGTTGTAACAACTTGGTATTAGAGCACGGGAGACCAAATCCGACAATTAACAAGTTGATGAATTTGTTCCAAGAAGAAAGTGCATCCAAATTAGCTAGACAGAAAGCCATAAATGCTCGCTTCGATGCACTCCTTAAGTATTTAGCAAATTTGAAGGTCGATTCTAAATCAGCTGAAAATAGCAGTCATATCAGGTTGGGGTTAGGTTGAAAAATGGGAGGAAGTTCCGTCATCCTAGATATACAAAGTTGAATTTCCACGATTTAATGGCTAACAACTACAAGAAGCTACAGTTGCTAAGATGTGGTCGAGGCAAGGTTGAAATTTGTTTCTAAGAAGACATTGGAATGATTGAGAGTCGGAGAGAATGGCAGAATTTTACAGTTTAGTAGAAGCTTTCAACAACCTTACTAACGATATAGATATGTTGGTGTGGCAAAAAGATAACAAAGGTCTGTTCTTAGTATTATCAGCTTTACTACAAATAGATTGACTATGAAAGATGATGTGGAAACTAATAGTGCCTTGCAAAATAAACTCTTTTACTTGGTTGATGGCTAAAGATGCAGTAGTGACACATGAGAAGCTGAACAAGAGGGTTTTTTTAACTATACTTAGACTAGATGATTTCTACTTGGGATGAAGATGAGATAATCAACCATATTTTTGTACACTGTAAATTGACAAACTAGTTGTGGAGGATGTTCATTATCTTGGCGAGGATCCGATTTCTTAGATTGCTGGAACATGGATGGCAATGTAACAAAGAAAGAGGAGAGATGGAAGATTGTCTCGATATGTACATGGTAAATGGGTATGGAATAAAAGAAACAATTGATGCTTTGAGGACACACTGAATGATTGTGGAAGTTTTAAATGATGTGCCTAGCTTTGTTTTACTTTTGGTGTGAATAGGAACTCTGAGCTCAAGCAAAAGATGTATTTGATGGTTTAGACTTTTTGTAGAACGGGTAAAGTAACTGTTAAAGTTAGGTTATCGGTTCAACCCGTGGAAATAGCCTCTTGCAAAAATGCAAGGTTTGACTGCGTATAATAAACTCTTGTGGTTTGGTCCTTCCCAGAACCGCGCACGTAGTGGGAGCTTTAGTGCATTGGACTTTCTTTTTGACTTTTGGAAGAAAATAGACCGTCGATCAAGTTGTAAGTTATATTACGTTTAAAAGGGAACTACACTTTTTGTTGTAGTATACCTGTGGATATATAGATTAATTGTTACCATATTAAAAAACAAGTGAATGGTGTTGTAAATATGTGAAGCGATACTTGATTGCCATTCTCCCTCGGTGGGTTGTTGGCCAAAAATTGTGGGAAAAAATTAGGTATGGATTTTGCCCTTAGGCTTTTAAACTAATGGTCCCAAAAGGTTTTATATAAAATGAATAATTTTTGTGGCTACAAGAAACCAGTATGATGAATCATATATATGGGGCTAGAATAAAGTGAAGGGAAACAGTGTAAAGTCCCAGAGGAAGTAGAAGCAGAAAACGATGAATATGTTTGCATCATTTCGATTTGGTATGAAATTCCGATGTGGGTGGAAACCAACAACCTAAGTGGTGGTAGTGTCTTAGTACTACCATGGTAATAGGGCAAGTACGTCGACCTAAATGGTGGTTATACCAATTAGGAGTGCAATACCAGTTGATGTCTAATCTTATGCTGAAGAGATAGGTGCAACTCTCTAGTTACATAGCAGTATAATATATTGAGTAATAAAGGTTCTATGGATTTTAAGGGGTTGGAAAAAGAGGTTTTTGCTCTTTTATGGAAGTGGATTGTAGGGGAAAGAATAACATGATATAATCAGTGCTAGATTCCTTCATCTCCGAGATGGAAAGTTCCACAGGAACTCAAAGGATTAGTTACCTTTCATGTCAAATTCAAAAGTAATGTGGCCAGAAATAAGGGTAAGTTGCCGGTAATTGGTGGTCTATGAAGATAAACATAATCTCATGAAATGTTTGGGGAATAAACATTAGGGGGAAAGGAGTACTCTGAAGAGTTTAATACACATTTATAGAGTTGAGATTTATTTTCTACATGAAACCAAAATAGAAGGGATCTAGATGAGTATGTGAAGCAATTTTTGGATAAGAGAGCGGTGAAATATGAATGTTTGTGGGCAAGCAGAAACAGATGAGGGATAGTAATGATGTTTGCTGATTGATACTGATAGCTTTATTATAGGAGTAGAATAATATTGTGTTGAATGTAATTGGTTAGGAATTTGATTATATGATATTGTCTTTCCTTGTTTTGTCTTACGGCTTATTGTATAAGTACCCATTCTCATGGGGTGTATAGTCATCAAGAAATACAAAGAAGTTTTTCTTCTTCTTGAAATCTTCATGACCCATGCTCCCTTTTTGAGGTGAGCTATATCAGCACTAGAGTTCTGTTTTTGTCAAGAAGATCAAGTTTTCTTCTCTCTTGGTTGCCCGCAACATAAGCTCCTTCCGGTCAGTTCTTTTAGGAATTTTTTCCGTTGGGTTTGCTGGAACATTTTGAGCTTATCCCTGTCAGTTTTGATTTTTTCCATCATCGGAATTAGGCTTCCAGTGCGGCATATGATGGCTTTTATCCGATCGATGGAACTCGATACTATGTTAGGCTTCTTTTTAATGAAATAAGGATGTCAACCAAGAAATAATGAAGTCACATAGATGGTTGGGGTACCCATCTTTATTCGCTTTAAAAAGTTATATCCTAACTTTGTTTTCTAGAACCAAGTTTGGATCTTTGTCTTGTGATGATTGTGAACATACCAAGCACACTAAAAAGCTCTAATCCTTTATGAGGTTGTCTGGTAGAGTGTATAAGAATGATGTAATTAGTAGTGTTAGACTTATTTCTTATGTGGTATTTGGTGTAATGTATTAAAAATAACATGTATGACTATATTTCATTAAAAATATTATATTTTACAAAAATACCCTCCACGTTTATAGCTTTAATTTTCTTCTGAAAAACTTCATTATTTATTCTTAAATAGTAATTTTTTTTTTGGTATTCTCACTTAAACTATTTGGAGGTAAATTGTTATCTTAATAAATTGAAAATATATGAAATTCAAAGATTGGATATTTGAATTAGTTTGCAACATTTAGCTTATATTAAAAATAATAACTATAACAAACAAGTATACCCCTTAAGTTATCTATTAAAGTTTTATTTTTTTAAAGTTTCATACATATAAAAATTCAAAAAATATGTAACAGTGACTAGCCTAAGAATCTAGAATGATTTAGAAAAGATTTAAAGGTATATATATGAGTATTTTTGTCTTTACATATATTTATCCATGAAATCAAGTATTACTAATACGATGAGTGTTAGATTAAATACTTGGTTTTAATATCATGGGATAAATATATGTTAAGACAAAAATACCCTCATATATATACCTTTAAATTAGTAATACACCCTATAATACCACATAGGGTGCATAACTAATACATAAATTAGTTGTACCTGGCCTTAAAAAATCATACCAAACATTGTACTAAATAATACCACACTTAATACATGGATAACTTATCCTAATATACCCTAGTAATCGACCTCTAAGTGATACCGGAAGTACAATTCCTTTTTTGACTATTAATTTGGGGGAAAAGGGTCAAAATACCCCTCTACTTTCGAAAATTAGCTAACTTTGCCCTTCATCATACAATGTAGCCAATTATGCCCTGCTGTCAACAAAGTTTTCATTTATGCTCCTCATTTGGATGGACAAACTCAAATCAACATAAATTACCCATTAAAAAAAAACCCAATATCCCAACTAACCCGACCCATCTAACTGTAATAGAGGAATTTTCTTTTTCTTAAAAAGGTACCATCTTTTTACCCTAAATAGAGAGAGAAACAGTCCCATTCAGCAGGCAATGCAATCAATTACTGAAAAATTAAAATCAACATCAAAACAAACTCAAGATTTACTGAAACAAAACAAGGGTGGCAATTACAAAAAACATATATTTATCCCAAAACACCATAACATGCAAACTCATTATGAATCAAAAATCAGTATATGCAAAAAAAGAAGGATACCACCATATGAAAATAGGACAAGAGTGTTGAATCAAGAACCATACAATATGTAGCGATTACAGTGAAAGAAGTTATCAGTTTAAAAAAAAAGCGATTACAGAGAAAGAAGACTGACAGTACCAGAAACAAGGCTTTAGGAGCAAAGGCTTTGTGGTTTTGGGGGTGGGGTGGTGGTGGTGAGAGTTTTGCAATTTGAGGGAAGAGAGTTTGATAGAAAATGAAAAGTTGGAATATGGGTCGGGTCGTATTAGTTGGATATTGGGTTTTATTTCAATTTGGGTTTTTCCATCCAAATGAGGTGCATAGACGAAAACTTTGTTGATGGCGGGGGTATATTTGGCCACATAGTATTACGAAGGGCAAAGTTCGCTAGTTTTTGAAAGCAGAGGGGTATTTTGACCCTTTTCCCTTCCATTCTGATATATGGGGTCCTACCCAAACACTTCTTTTGTCTGGTAGTTGATGGTTTGTTACTTCTATTGATTCTTGCACTAGAATGACATGGGTTTATCTTTTAAAAGCCAAGAGTGAAGTTCTCCTTTTTTCAATCATTTCATGAGATGTTTTGTACTCAGTGTGATGGTATGATAACGATCTTTCAAATTGATAATGGCACAAATACATGGGTAGTTCTTTTGGGGCTTACTTGGAGTCTTTGGGGATAATTGATCAAACTAATTGAATGGGGTTGTGAAGATAAACATTGGCATTTGTTAGAAGTAGCAAAATCCCATTTGTTTACCATCAATCTGGCAAAGCTTTACTAGGGAGATGCCATTGTAGTAGCTGCCTATCTCATCAATAGAATGCTCACTTAAAATCCTCAATTTTCAGAGTCCCTTAGAAGCTTTAAAGGACAAGAATGATTTTACTGTTTCCTAAAGGTATTTGGGTGTGTTCGCTTTGTTCACACTAGAAATTCTGGAAAACTTGATCCTGGAGCTCTTTAATTTGTCTTTATTGGATATACTAACACAAAAGGGTATAAATGCTATCACCCTTCTTCTAGGAGATTCTTTGTCAGCATGGATCTTACCTTTTGAGAATCTGAGCCCTATTTCAGCATTATATCGTCACCTCTTCGGGGGAGAATTATAAGGAAGAACAGATGATTTTTCCTAGTTTCATTGGTGAAAGTGAAATTGGAGAAAGAATTCAGGGGGAGACTGTTAGGCTTTTGGATAGGCCTGATTCGATAACTTAATCAAGGAGAAATAGAGCAGAAGAAGCCATCATGCAATTTGCTGAAGCCGAATCTTCTTCTGGTAATTATCTATATTTCCTATTGAATTAGATTGGCCTACTGCTCACATGAAAGGAGTCAGTTCTTGCAACAAACACCCTTTATTTATCTTTGTCAACATGTATGTTACCTTTTGAGAATCTGATCCCTATTTCAGCATTAGACGATCACCTCTTCAGGGAAGAATTATAAGGAAGAAGAGATGATTTTTCCTAGTTTTATTTTTTAAAGTGAAATTGGAGAAAGAATTCAGGGGGAGACTGTTGGGCATTTGGATGGTTGATTTTGTTACTTAACCAAGGAGAAATAGAGCAGAAGAAGCATTATGCAATTTGCTGAAGCCGATTCTTCTTCTTCTTCTGGCGAGTTATGCACATTTCCTAATGCGTTATATTGGGCTATTGTTCACAGGAAAGGAGTCTGATCTTGCACCAAGCACCCTTCATTTTACTTTGTTTCCTATGATTCGTTGTCTACCTCCTATAGAGCCTGTACCTTGTTATTTCTCCTGTGTCTATTCCCTTGAATTGGAGCAAGCTTTTTTAGATTCTAAATGGAAGCAAGCTATGATTTAAGAGATGGAACTTGTTGCATCACCACTATATAAGAAGTTGGCTGCAAATGGGTCTTCACAGTAAAATTAAAGCTGATGGTTCCATTGGAAGATTCAAAGCAAGATTGGTGGCTAAGGAATTCGCTCAGACTTATGGAGTGGCTAATCAAGAGAAATTTTCCCTGTTGTAAAAATGAATACTATTAGAATATTTGACTCATGCAGCTAATCTTGTTTGGGACTTGAAATGGTTTGATGTGAAGAATGCATTTCTTCGTGGAGTCTTAGAAGTAAAGGAATACATGAAACTTCCTTCTGGATTAGGTATTGAACAAAGTTGAGGCTATGTGGACTGAAGAAAAGGAAGCGTTGTATGGACTAAACCAATCTTCTAGTGCTTTGTTTGACAGGTTCTGCAAACAATGATCTTTGGTTACCAACAAAGCAATGCTGATCTCACCCTCTTCATTAGACATCAAAAGGATAAACTCACTCTTCACATAGTTTATGTTGATGACATAGTAATGATGGGAGATGACAAAGAGGAGATAACCTGATTGAAGAAATTGTTGGCACTGGAATTCGATATCAAGGATCTTGGGGAAATGCAATACTTCTTGGGAAATGAGGTTGCTA
Organism: Withania somnifera; assembly: GCA_039654485.1. Lineage (NCBI taxonomy): Eukaryota > Viridiplantae > Streptophyta > Magnoliopsida > Solanales > Solanaceae > Withania > Withania somnifera. The sequence goes on from JBDJHY010000094.1 coordinate 12,263,818, forward strand.
GATCAAAAAGAGGAATTTTTATTTCTCAAATGAATTATATTCTTGATCTTGTGAAAGAAGCTGATTTGACAGGGTGCTAACCAGCAGAATCGCCCATTAATGGCAACCACAAATTACAGAGTGGAGTTGGAGAGTCTGTTGATAAGCAAAGATATCAGCGGCTGGTTCGAAGACTGATTTACCTCTCACTCTAGATCAGACATAGCCTATTCAGTTAACCTGGTGAGTCAGTTCATGCATGATCTGTGAGATCCTCATAAGCAAGCTGTATTTCACAGTTTGCATCTGAAGTCTTCTCCAGAGAAAGGTCTCCTTTCCTCCAGACGTATTCACCTCCAAATAGAAGCCTTTATAGACGTTGATTGTGCAATTCTTCAGATCTAGCCTAATCTGCATGTGCAAAGGCTTCTATTTGGAGGTGACTATATTCGGAGAAAAGTAGACCCCTTCCCGAAGACAACTTTAAATACTGCAAAATGTGAAAGACGGCTTGTTGAAATTGACTGACTTCTCGGTATTTGGTCCATGTGTCTGCAAAAAGCAATTAGCTGATGTATTTTTCAAAGGCCTTAACAAACAGGCCTTCATGTGCTAGTTTGCAAGTTGGCAATGTGCTGTCTCTTTGCACCAACTTGAGGAGTGTTGATTGATACTGATAACTTAACTATAGAAGTAGAATTATATTGTCTTCTCTTATTTAGTCTGAGGGTTCATTATACAGCTATCCATTCTCATGGATTGTATTATTCATCAAGAAATACAAAGAAGCTCTTCTTCTTGAAATCTTCAATGTTGGATAGCTAAATATGAAAGGGCAAATTACATGTAAAGATGTTCACCCTCTAACCTGCAATTTTAATGCAATGACTCTAAGATTTTCCGGGACACCTATCTGGGATATATGGACTAACAACAGAAGAGAAGGGCAAGATATGTGGGCAGAAATATAGGCAGGTAGAGACCTCTGTGGAAATCTCTGGGTGGTATGTGGCGATTTCAACACTCTCAGGTTCATTTCAAGTGCCTACTTGTTCCTTAAAGGAAGACGAATAAGTGTCTACTAATGAAATGGCTATGGAGGTACACACAAAGGAGCAAAGCTTATGGAAGGAAGTGTTCAAGGCTAAACATGGAAGTTAAGACCATCAGAGCACTAGATAGCCAAGAACGTCCCATGGAGTAGAAGTTTGGAAGAACATATACAAATTTTGGAATGAATACTCACAGAACTAACATTTTGTAGTCAGGAATGGCCACCACATCGGATTCTAGCAAGACAGTTGGCTGGGAAACACTCTCTTCAAGAATGATTACGCTGCCTCATTTCAGATAGAAAGGGAGCCAGAATCAACAGTGTATCAGTAGATGGTAATACATGGAATCTAATTTTCATCAAGACCCTGCCAGAGTGGGAGTTTGAGGTACTATTCAGACTACTAGAGACACTCAATGAGTGTAGCAATGCTCATGCCAGAAAATTCTCAATGAAAGCAGCCTACAAGCTAGCAATGGATCAAAATTCATTTGGAAGATTAAGCTACCGCCTTAAGTCATTTGCTTCAGCTGAATGCAATCTATGAAGCCTGGCAAGGACTACCTAGCCAGGAGAAAGTTTCAGATTGTGATAGATGCTATACGTGTAGAAAGAAGCAGAATCACACAGCCACTTGTTTTTGCAGTGTCCAATAGTTCCAGATTTATGGAATATGTTTCTCACACTTTTTTGGACTCAGATTGGTCATGCCAAACACTATCAGGGAAGCTTTTGAGAGTTGAGCTACAGGGAAGATATCACCATTGGAAGGTTATTATACCTGCCGCCATTCTTTGGAGCATTTGGAATGAAAGGAACAGTAGATGTTTTGACGGAGTGTCAACTACTCAATCAAAGCTCAAAGTTAAATGTCTCATGTATTTATATAGTAGTTTCTTTTTGTCCCCAATGGAATCCCCTGATAGCTTTTTGAATTTGGTTAGCTCACTGGTGATACTAGGTTATCATGCTTTTGTACACACCTTTGTTAACTGCTTTTGCATCTTCTGGATGCCAGTAATGAATTCAATCACTTAATCCCAAATGAAGGAAACAAATAATGGATGTCGCTCTTGTTGCTAATGAATATGTTGATTCCAGAATAAAGAAAAAGAAAACAAATTAGATGTAGAAAAAGCTTTCAATATGTAAGTTGGAATTTCTTGACTAAAATGATGAAAAGATGGGGTTTGTCACAAAATGAACTGGCTGGATCAATCTTTGTATAAGCACAACCAGATTATTCTTTTGATGAGGATAAGCACAGCCAGATTCTTACTGCAGGTTAACGAGTTTCCTAAAGTTTATTTTTCCATCAAACAGATGCTTGAGGCAGGTAGATCCTCTATTCCCCTTCTTCTTTATTATTGCTGTGGAAGTACTGAATAATATGCTTCTAACAGCTGAGCAGAATAATTGGATCAGGGGTTTCAAGGTTAATAACAGACAAGGAGGAAGCATTGAGATATCACCTACTTATATTACTTTAACAATTTTTGAGGGGGATATCAGGGTTCCACATCAGCCTGAGAAAAAGCCCAAGTCACCAAGCTAATGAATCTCAGCAGATTCAGTAACTTGTCTGGATTCTTGGATGAGAAATAGGCGCTTTACCATCTATCGTGGTATGCGTTGGGTGGATAAAACTAGGTCCATTGATATATGGAGCGGCGTTCCAGATAAATGTGAAAAGAGGCTTTCAAGGTGGGAAACCCCATAGCCATCTTTAAGAGGCGGGCTAGTGTTCATAATCTGTTTATTGGAGGAGGACCCCTGAAAACAACGGAAGAAACTACTACTGTATGTGGTGCAAGGGTTTGATAGACTATCATAACTTGGCAAAATTTTAGTAACAAAATCATCTATAGAATTGGAAATCGGCAGAAAATATCCTTTTGGAAATATAATTGGTTGGGACAAGGTCCTTTGACAACAATGGATCAAGACATCTTCACTTATAAACTATAGCTACAAAGGCCACGGGAAATGAAGTTTGGGCTGCTCAAGGGTGAAATATCAGCTATACGAGGCTCGTATATGACTGGGATACTTGAATTGCAAACTTCTACAATACACTCAATCAATTCACAGGGGGTTAATCAGAATGATGAGAAGGTTTGGTGGTTGGGTGGTTGGGGCATAGATCAGAAAGATTCTCAGTTAAAACTTCTTTCAGGTGCTTAATCATATTGTTATAACTGAATATGGCTCTGGAAGCACATATGGGAAGTAGAAATCCCCAGTAAAGTGGCACCTCTTTTTTTTTTTTTTGTTTTTTTGTAGTAATTAGAGGGGCCTGCTTAACACAAGGTAATCTGATGAAAAGAGGTCTACAACTTTGCTCAAGATGTCACCTATATATTTGGAAGAGGCAGAAGCTAACTACTTGTTCTTACATTGTAAAATGACTAGACAACTTAGAACATATTTCTAGGCTCTAGCATTAGCAAGGAGACACTGGGTTATGCTAAACAATACCAAGGAAATGCTGTCATGCTAGAATAAACGGAGAAGACGAATTCTATCCCTGCATGCATATGGTGGATTACATGGGAAAAAAGGCACTCGAGATGCTTTGAGGACAAGGTAACTCAGAAGATAAAAAAATGAATTGTTTGATGCTGTTCCACTGCTGGTGTAAGGAGGAATTTGATGCATAGAAGACTCAGAAGCTATACTAGATGTTCTAGAAAGAGCTTTTTGATGTATATTTTTCGATCATGCCGCTGTAATTATGGTCAGCACTACCTTTGTGCTTTTGAATAGATAAAATTTGTTACCATCTCAATAACAAAAATTATCTACCGTGCCTAGTTAATAAAACCTTGATGTTTATATTCATGTATCATTATGTTCTATTGCAGCTGTGTCACACCTATCTAGGATTGGGCTTTTTCCGTTCATGCAGGACAAGTTTTTTTTTGGTAGGGAGGGGGGGTGTTATTGGGATAAAAGTTTGTTCATATGTTTTATCCTAACTTTTTCTATTTTTTTTTTAAAATTAAGCCATCATCAAAGGTTGTGAATCCTTGATGTTGGGGGTTTGGCTTGACTCCTACCATGTCTATTCATGGCAAAAATTTACAAATTAGAGGGGGACATGGACCAAGACCTCTACTATGAAAGTTACCACAGAACCCAAAAAAAGATAAAAAAAACCCGTCCAGATTTATACAATGACCTTTCATACAAGAAAGAAGAAAAGTTTTAGCTAACGAAAAAATTACATTTTTCATATCTCCTCATAGAGGGGAATTGCCATTTGTCTAGTTGAATTAAACCTTTAACCTCTCTAGGAAGATATTGTGAAGAGGTGGTATAAAAAGTTTCAATTCCACTAGATGAGGCCATTTTAGCAAAAAAATTTACCACTTGGTTTGCTTCTCTGAGGCACTGAGACAGTCACTTTAGCTCCTCGGACCATGTCAATAGTACGACTGATAATTTTCTTCAGCTTCATGTTAGTACTGTTCCCATTGATCATCATGTTGGTAATGACAAGAGAGTCCAATTCCACGTGGAAGTTGTTGAAGGTATTGTGAATGCACCATTGAATTCCAAATTTAGCCGCTACGGCTTCAGCCTGCGTATTGCTAGCACACTGGATAGGTCTGGAAAAAGCCATAAGAACCTCTCCATTACCGTCTCGAATTACACCTCCATTTCCTGCTTTACCGTTGCTGCTAATGTAGCTTCCATCCAGATTAACTTTGATGCTTCCCTTAACTGGTTTGATCCATGTAACTTGCTTGATTGGAACAACTGGTTTGAGCTTCTCTATTATTTCACAAATATCGGTCTATTTTCCAGTGATGTTGCAATTTGGAAATACAGAGTGCAGTACTGCTTGAATATTCCAAATAGATTGATACTCCAATTTGCTGAGATGCACCTCCCTTTGCTGACCAAATTTGCATGCAGTCCACTCCTTCCAAATTTTCCGGCAAATAATGACTGGTGCCACCTGCAAAGTTAATTTATGTACACTATTTTTGGTGTTCTTATCCCACAAATTATTAGTTGTTCTAATAGTGCCAGGTTGGTGAGTGATTCCAAGAGGGCCACCTATGTAATTCCATGTGTACTGCTGCTTCACCCTCAGAAAATGCATGTTGCATAGAGTCAGTAACAGGGTTGTTGCAACAGAGACAAGGGGTGTTGCAATAGAGATAATTAGCATTAGTCTGATTTCCAAATCTAATAACAGCTTCATTAAATGGTAGCTTTCCATGGCATAGTCTCCAGCTCAAGAATGAGAACTTGAAAGGTAGAGACTTGTGCCATGGTTTGCTCAAGAAGTTGTTCCTATTTTTGGTAATTCTAATACTGTTCCAAGCAGAACTGTTTGAAAAATTTCCATCCTCAGTGATATCCAAGATTGGCTCATCATTGAACTCAGGAGGACCCATGTCAATGCTAAGAATATCATGAATAATGTGATCAGAGAGAACATTAGTCAATAGAGTAACATCCCAGGCACCATTAGTAATAAGGTTTCTGACGGTAATCTTGTTAGTATTGTCGTCAAAATGATTGTGAGGAATCTGATTCAGAGGATCATGCTCAGACCAGGGGTCTAACAAAAAATTAGAGTTACCGCCATTAATCCTCCCTTTGATGTTGTGTTCAGACTTGGTTCTAGCCCAAACCAAGTTTTTCCACCCTTGAGAATTCCCAGGAATCCATACGAGTAATGTGGATTCTAGAATAGTATTTGAATTTCATAAAGTCGTACCAAAGAGAGTCATGATTTCTCAATCTCCACCATCTCTTTATAGAAAGGGTGTTAGAGATATCATATATAGTCCTGATTTGAGACCACCTTCATCCTTAGGAAAGCATAAATTAGACTAAGCACTCCAGTGGTGCTTTTTCTTTTCTGGAGAGGATCCCCCAAAAAACCTAGCAATGTGGTTTTCAATCAAGATCAAAGAGTTTGGAGGATTGAGAGTTTTAAGAGTATAAGTTCTATAGGGTGGCGGTTAGACCGGCCATGTTGTACTGGGTGGAGTGTTGGCCAGTAAAGAACTCTTACATCCAAAGAATGAAAGTGACAGAGATGAAAATGCTGCGATGGACGTGTGGAGTAACTAGGAGTTATAGGATTAGGAATAAGGTTATTCGTGACAGGGTTGTGGTGAGTTCGGTGGAAGATAAGATGCGAGAAGTAAGGTTGAGATGGTTTGGACATGTGATGAGGAGGGGCTCGGATGCTCCAGTGCACAGGCGTGAGAGGTTGTCGCTGGGTGGTCTCAATCGAGGTAGAGGTAGACCGAAGAAGTATTGGAAAGAGGTGATTAGACATGGCATGAAGCTGTTACAGCTTTCCGGGGACATGACCCAAGATAAGAAGTTGTGAAAAATGCGATGAGTGAGTTATTGATTGGTAGGGTGTGTGCTTTATTTTGTTTTTCTCGTGCTAGTAGTATGGTAGTGCATTTCTTTTAGTATCCTGCCTTTGGCATTTAATTGAAGGTTATTGTTTGGATTGATTGTTGTGTTATTTCTGTGTGGCGCTGTTTTTATTATTTGCTGTCATTTTTAATACTTTATATTGTTTATTGTTGTACTAGACTCTGGTTTTTATTGTGAGCCGAGGGTCTTTCGGAAACAACCTTTCTACCTCATCTCTAAGGTAGACTGCGTATACTTTATCCTCCCCAGACACCACTTGGTGGGAATTTACTGGGTATGTTGTTGTTGTTGCCTTTGAAAACATAATTTTCTTGAACTGCATAACAATTTTGAATCTGATTTATTTGAGGCATGTCTAGGTGCATTGTAGCTACAACACTTCCTTTTCTTCTTTTATTGTCTATGTAAGACTTCTATGGTTACTGAGAGTTTTCTGATTTGGGACTCTATACCATTAAGCTTTAATTAGTGGAAGATCAAGTTGTTGGACTACAAAAGCAAACTAGAAAGCTGATGTTGAAATACGTAACTAATAATATTTATTTTTGGACATTAGATTTTGTATCGGAATTAAGTTTCTGGGTGTGCAAACAATAATTTTGGTGTTTAATTTAGTATTTTATCTAATTTATTCTTTGATATAGTAGTTAGTTAATTTTTAAATTTGAATTGTACATTTATTACAAATAAATAAATTATGCACATTCAAATTATAAAAAACAAACTTTCTTAATCATTCAGTATTCAGATCTGGACACATCTTAATCATTTAGATGGATTAATGATTTCCAGTGGACAACAATATCATTTAGTTATTCTTATGTATATTTTCAAGCCAATTTTGAAGACTTATCAGTTGCAACCTAATTTCGAAATTTGCTGCTTGTTCATGTTATAAACTACCACATTCTTTGTCGATTTTATAATGTGCTACTTTTACATGCTAAATTTACCTAGGAGTTGTCAAAATTCCGTGTGATGTTTCACTTAGTTCTTTCCTCTTTAGTGTGATTAAATTTCCTTTTTCTTTTTCAAGATTGCACAAGAATTGATGTTCTAACTTTGGTGGACAGAGTTATTTGGTGCCTGTTGCTGGTGGGAGGTAGCAGGTATCCCATGGATTTAGTCGAGGTGCGCAAAAGCTGGCCCGGGCACCACGGTTATCTCAAAAAGAAAAATGCATAAGAATTGAAGTCGGACTGAGAATGACCCCTAAAATTATTGGAAGACCGTTTGTTTAGTTATAATAGGATGGTAGAGAGGAGGGAGGGGACGGGAGTGCTTGCGTCTCACCGTTCTTGGTTGGTGAAACTGTATGCAAGATGAGATGCACAATATCAATCATCAGTACCTTCATAGTTTTATAATAAAAAATATGCAGAACATTAGATAAAGAGATGCAGGAAAATTAGTGTTTTGGCTGTACTATAAAATAGGCTTGCTCCTCTACCCTCCTCGACTTAAATATCAACCTAGTTCGCATGGTGCAGGGATGAACCTGTGACCTGAGTCACAAGTCCCTCAACCTTTGCCACTTGAACTAAGCCCCAGGATCCATTTTGGTTATCTACATTAATAATATAATGGATATAGAAGTAAACATCATATGGGGCATGTGGTAATATGTGTTTTTCATGCATGTGTCTTTCTTAATGTGAAAATATCAGGTGAGCATTATGTTGTGAGTTTGGTT
>JBDJHY010000094.1:12299560-12316997 GCA_039654485.1 Withania somnifera
ATAAAAATAAAAATTTGTATAATGTTCTATATCAGGCCATTGAACACTGCTTTAAGAAATTAAATATAGCGGGCTATGCGATTGGAAACTTAAGAACTTAGAATTATAATAGTCATATTCTAATCCAAATAATACTTAATTAATGTAATTGATATTTATGCCCAATTACCCTCCATTTTAATGCCCAAGACAAACTTTCAAAACCATACCCATGAATTATACAGTCAATATTCTAATCCAAATAATACTTAATTATATGAATTATGACTTCGAATCAAGATATAAGTTTTACTGCACTTAAATTTACTTATTTGTAGAACATTCGATTGAAATTTTTTGAATCAGAAAACTAAATCAACATTAAAAGTTGAAAAAGGTTCAAATATATTATCAAATTATTAAAAATGACTCATCTATGTCACTATTGTTACATAAAAGTTATATCTGTGTCATTATTTTTTGAATGTGTTTTTGCAAATTCATTTTTGTCACATAAGCTCTTATTAGAGGTTTATGTCCCAAACCCAAATCAACCAGTATTACTTAAAATCAGAAATAAAAAGCGAATCCATTAAAAAAAAAAATTCGACCCATACCCTTTCCGATTAATGAGTTATATTTTTTAATTTTAATAAGTCTTTTTTTTTTCATGTTAACAGTGTGGGTCAGGTTTTATTTTAAAGTATCCTAATTGTAATTTTCATTTTACGTAATATTGACTCATTTAGAGTTGTTGACATGAATTTCGAATAAAAGGTCATTTGACGAAAATAATTTTGCTAAACCATTGTTAAAAAATAATGATATTAATGAACCTTTTATTTAAAGACAGTGGTATAAACGAGCCAAATTTTTAACGACAGTGGCATATGAGCTAAATTTTTAATGAATGACGTAGATGAGCCATTTTCAATAGTTTGATAACATGTTTGAGTCTTTTTCCTTAAGAATTTATAGTACTACATTGACCTAATTAATAATTTAAATTCTTAAATTAAAAGTTTTAATTAGTATTCACTTATTCAGGTTAGGCAATAAGTTGCCCTTGAGTTACACTATTAAAAAACTGTAATCGACAATAATATATATTTTTGTTATTACCAAATACTATATTTTAATCATTGATAAATAATTTAATTTATTCACTAGCATATTGGTTGTGGTCTAAGGATGATTTAAAGTATTTTTCAATTCGGTGGTGCAAAAACAAAAGCAGGAAGACTTTCCCTCTTTTATCTCTTTTTGTGGAACCGGTCCCCCTCTTTTGTCTTGAACCCTCCTCCAATTCCATCAGACGCCTCACCCAGAGATCTGAAGTAGGAAGTCTAGACAATTTCGGCCTTCCGCTAACGTAAAATGAAGACTTGTGGGGGTAAGCTTCTTTCCCTTTTGTTCCAGTTATAGATCCTTCACTTTCTGAATTTGAATGCTTTGTCCATGACTAAAATTTCAGTATCGATTTAAAAAGTACTGGAACATTTGTAGGCTGCTGTTCCATTGCTGTGGAGGTTTTGAAAGAATTTTGTCTACACTTTTCATATGTTTGTCTCATTGTTTGTTTTTGACTTATTAGGCTTATAGTGTTCCCAGCTACATGTCTCTTGATATTTTTGTTTATAAACCTTCCCAACTACTGATTTTTTATTATAATTTGTCTATTAAATTATTATTTACTTGCTTTTCATGATAGTTATTTGTCTAGGAACTCATATGCATCTAATTTATAGGTTTTTCTTGTTTTACCAAATGTCAATTTAACAGAACTTTGTTGTTATAATGCTAGAATTAGAAATATTCCTTCTTTATGTGATTTATTTCCCATTGTTGAAGCCCTCTATTACCAATTACTTGCCAGTTAATTTCGTTTCGTTAAGCAGATTAAAACTCGTTAAATCTTGTGTGCAGGTATGAGGACCTAAGATTTGATGTTAGATTCTTAATGTCACTTCAGTTGAATGACATTATATTATCATAGTTTTTGTAATGATTTTCTTATAAGCTCGATTATAGATAAAAGATCTTTTTAAACAATCCTATATGATCTATTGTATGGTGGCATAGTAATGTTATATAACAAGAAAGCTTCGTAGCTAGGCACCTTTTGCTTTCTCTTTTGTCTTGGCAACTTAAGGTTATGTTTTTGGCGCAAACTTGAAGTTCTATTAATAATAATAAAAAAAGGAATTCTCAATCGGGGTAAGTACGAAAAAGGGAAGCCAGGCCTTACCTAATTAATCTTATGGGGAAATACAAATTAATTAGAATACATGTTGCAACTCGAGTATTAAATTTATTAATTTTATTAATCTTAACCTATTTATCGGTTAGTACAATTGGCTCACTAATGTAGGCACTCGAATGTGGAGAAGAGGGGTTGATTCTGATGAATTTGTTGCAATTTTGTGGAAAGCAAGCAAATTATTCCTTTGGAAGGCTATATAACATCAGTTGTTCAGGTATACTTGTTAAAAGTTTGATGACTTTTTTATACTTTCTAGAACAATTTTGTTGCTCATGAAATACCTCTTATACATGTGTAGATACCTGAAATGGTGTTACATTACAATTTGATGTTGAATTGATGTTGTTGTGATAATATGTTTTAACTAATAACTCTAGTAACTTTTATTCTGCTTTCTCTGTGTGCAAGTTATGTGTTTCCCTCTTTTATGCTCGTATCTTGTGTGTAAAAGAATATACACCCTACATATTAATTTTTCTGTCTGATTAGTTTCTGACACTTCCTCTCTAATGTTCATGTCACAAACTCGGTACTATTGAAAATGTAATTACGTAAAAATATTACAATTTTAAAATGTATTTTATAGTTACAATATAATGGATGTATGCTTGTTTTACCATTGAGTACTGCCTTGATATTCTGTGATTGCTAAAGAGGAGATTATTTTTGGATTATACATATGGCTACCTCCACTTTTGCATTTGTTTAAGTATAAACATTGTTCTTATTATTGTTTTTTCATTAATAAATTTTTAATAAATGGAGTTTCTTTCATGTAAGATAATATCTTATCTCAATTTTCAAGTAATTAAATTTCCTGTAGTCAGCAAGCTAAGAATTGGCAGCACCAATTATTGAACTTACTAAGCAGCCTATTGTGACTTTGTCGACTACTGAGGTAGAGCAGGTAGCTACAACATCATGTGCTTGCCGAGATATTTGTTTGAGGAATATCTTGAGGAGCTTTGTTTTAAGTAGGAAGGATCAACGCTTATTTATGTGACAATACCTCAATATAATTAACCTCTCAGAGAATTCAATTCTACACGAAAGGCGTAAACATATTTATGTGAAGTATCACTTGTTGCGTGATTTTACTAAGGATGCAAATTCGAGCCTTGTCTATTGCAGAAGTGAGAGCAAGTTGCAGACATATTCACAAAGTCCTTAATGCCAGCGTTATTCTTAAAGTTAGGTGATCAGCTTGGTGTTTGCAAATTAAATTAAAAAATACTTCTGTTTAAGGAAGGAAATGTTGTCAAGGTGATAAGCTTTGTGGGTTAGTAGTTAAGTTGTTGCACTTGTTCAGGAGTCAATAAGTTATTTCTTAGTCTTTAGGCTACTAGGCTAGTGGAGTCAGTTTTTAGATTTAGATTTTTTAGGAGGATAAATGTATTCTTTTATTTATTATATTTTTTATTTAAGTACTTTTTGTAACTAAATATTCCAGAGAATCAATACAAAGCACTTTCACTTGCATATTTCTTTAATTTTGCCACTCTCAATTTCTATCAAATTTATTTACAAGAACTATAACTACTCAAAATATATTTCAAGGACTATTTTAAAAGTTCCTACAACATAAGGACCATTATGTTTTCTCACCAAAAAGCAAGAAATGCACAGAATGCCAAGATGATCTTGGAACAGGTGGAAAATTATAGACCAAGAAAACAGTGTTATTATAGGTGGGCTCCATCACTGGATTAGTCAATAGTCAACTTAATGGTCAACAGCTACTGTCATTATTATATATTTGTTCTTTTTTTTTTTTTTTTTTGGGTTCAAACATCGTCATTCCGTTGAACAAAAAGGAAGAAATCTAAACAATCAAAAGATGTTTGGTACATTCACAAGTCTAATTATAGGATTTTATCTATATAGTTTGTTTCCAAAAGAAAAAAGAAGTCTTTTTCTCTTTCAATGGTACAATTTGATAGATAATCCGTTTACTTTAAATTTCATTTTTTGGCGTCAAAGAGAGAAAAATATATATCACATGGATTCTAGACTCTACTCTCTAGACACACATGCACTATATTGTTTCTAAAAAATTAATGTTCGTGTCCGTTCCTCGTTTTCTTTTCGATTATACCTTGTGTATATAACTTTAAGCTCTACAAAATACATTTACTTTTTATCAAGTTTAAAGAATACATGATAAGAGTGTCTTGAACCTCTAGATAGATTATCCACTGCACAAATATTTTTGTTCCTGAAAGTCTGCTTTAGATGAACTATTTTTAGTTGAGTGATTCAGTTTCAAGTCTTGTCACTTTTCAATAGGAGTAAATCTAAATTGTAAATAATTATATGTATAAAATAACGTATATACATGTACATTACGTATTATTTAATTACAAGGGTGGTGGCGGTCCATCAAGTATACTGCTCATTTTTCTTGTATATCAAGCAATCTTGTAACCCACCCCCACGCACCTTATTCTCTCTCTTCTTTCTTAATCTCTTCGTATGTCTTTCAGCGACATACATGCCAAAAGAATCATGATTAGTACTCCAGCTCGAAACCCATGTGAATTCCTATCATTTTTATTTCCTTTAAGTTAATTATCTTTTGTTTCGTTTCATAAAGGAGCCTGTATTTCATTATATCTTAGAAACTAAAATTAAATCTTTTTAAGAAATGCTCTCCCTTGTATAGATTTTCTTTGTCAAAAGGAGAATCGAATAAATACATAAAATGTACTCGCTAGTAGTACTTTGTGAGCTAGATAATTACCTAAGGGCAAAGACGGACGGAGTATAAATAAATATTCCTTTGCATCGCACCTCGAAAGGGAATATTGTTTTTTCATATCTTATATGTATTTTTATTTATTCAAATCGTGAATGCTCTCTCTCTATATATTTGCTCACTTTGTAACACAAACTACTGTTGTATTGCGGTATATATAACAGTGCTTTATATAAAAGAGGTTTAAATTTTTATGTACGGATATTATAAATTTTTAAGTAACTACGTTGATTAAAAAATATTTACATTGTCAATTTGTATAAGCAACACAGATATTCCATTTAATTTTCTTAGTTAAGAAAATAGAAAGTCGGGGTATGAGGGGAGGGGGGGCGGGGTTTGGGGTAGATGTGCTTTTGTGAAGGCCGTTCCTAAGCTTTTGCTTTAGTAGTCAAGGGGACTCGAAACAAAGGTGTAAGAAGGTTGCTTTAGAGCTTTACAAACAAAGAGAGAGACAGAGAGAAAAAACCGACTCAAGTTTCTTTCTTTCTTTTTTATTTCGCTTCTCTCTCTTTCACTCAGACACAAAGAGAAAAAACAGAGAAAAATCGTCTACATGCACTGCTTAAATTAGCAAAGGGGAAGTTAAAGTAGGGCATATAGAAGACAGGGATATATCTATATCTATGTGGCACCTTTTTCTTTATCTCTTAATTGGCTTCAGTTAAAGTAGGAGGGAATTCGGGTGTTTTTCAGGGGTTAAAGTTGGTTTTATATATATATCTTCATCCTCATCCCTCTTATTCTTCTCTCTTCTCTCTTTCACCTCTTCTCTTCTTTTTTCCAGCCCTTTTCCAGTTTTTATGGTATAACTCTTAACTTGTTACTATTTTTTTCTTAATACATATATGTCCATCCGTGTTTGAATTATAGTAGCTTTTGTAGGATTTTCTCTTCTTGTTATTGAGAGGATTTAGTATTTTATTAATTACTAGAGAGTATTCTGCTTTGTTTGTGAAAGATGTTAATTTGTTTGTCTTCCACATGATTCTTTATAATTAAGAAGCTTTTCAATGGGTTCTGCTTGATAACAAACTGAAATCCTTAGAGTATCATATGGAAGAATTTTAGCTGACTTAATAGTTTAAAAAAAAAAAAATCATTTTTCTCCCAATACAAAAGAGGAAAAAAAAAAAATAGCCATGAATAAGAGTAGTCATCAGTTGGGATCCATCAGCAGTTCTGATCTTATTGATGCAAAGCTTGAAGAGCACCAATTGTGTGGATCTAAGCAGTGTCCTGGTTGTGGACACAAGCTCGAAGGAAAGCCGGTACGGATTTTACTTTCATATATGCGACTCAATAGTCTTTACTTCATTACAAATATTTCGATAAGGAAAAAAAGAGGAGTTAGATAAAGAATCATGCTTACTAATACTGCTATATGCTTCATGAATATTTTCTTTTACTAACATTACAGAAATGTTCCCTTTTTCCATTTGATTCAAATTACAAAAATGTTTGTTTCTTTATAGGAGTACTTAATGTTCATTTCAAAATGGGTGTCTTCTTGTTGTAGTTGTGGGTTTTTTTTCCTTTTACGGTTAATGGTCAAAAACCTACCTAAATTGTTCCAATTTTGTGAGTTTTATATAAACTATCAGGTGGATAATATTTCTATTTAACTATCATCAAACTATTTACCAAAACACATGTGCTGTTAATCATTTACTTTTCCTGCATGAAAGTTGTAATATGAAACTCAAACAATTAATGATTATGGTATATTTTGATAAATAGTTTGTGACAATTTAGGTCACACGCTGAATAGTTCAGATATAAAATACAAAAATAATCGGATATTTCAGATGTGTTTTCAATTCTTCACTTTCTTTTTTGTTTTATGTTTATGAGGAGTATTTTGTTTTTCTAATACTATGATTTAGCTGATACCTTAGAGGATTCCTTTTTTTCTTCTTTTTTGCAGGATTGGGTAGGTCTACCAGCAGGAGTGAAGTTTGACCCAACAGATCAAGAATTGATAGAACACCTTGAAGCAAAAGTAGTGGCTAAAGAATCAAAATCCCACCCTTTGATTGATGAGTTCATTCCTACTATTGAAGGAGAAGATGGAATTTGCTATACTCATCCTGAGAAACTTCCAGGTGTTTAACTCTTTCTCCCCTACCAACAAATAGTACAAGAAATATTGGCAGTTTCTTGTACCAAAATTCAAGGAGTTAGGTTTTACTATGTACCTTTCTTTTTTGCAACGGCAAAAGGACACTGCATGTCTTCTAGGGTTTGCTTTATTCTCTTTGTCACGTTTTATCTCACTGAATTTCAAGAAAGAGTGTTTAACTTTTGTACCCGATAGTGTATGAGAAATTGTACATTATCAAGTTGCTTCAAATATAACTGCGCTCATAATAATTAGAATTAGTAATTATTTACGTGAAAAATGAGACTAATAACATGTATGAAAACTTTTAAGTTTGTTCGACCTAACTTTGAGTTTTAGTAACTACTTTACTTGCCTTGTTTAGGTGTTACAAGGGATGGTCTAAGTAGGCATTTCTTCCACAGACCATCAAAAGCATACACAACTGGGACAAGAAAAAGAAGGAAAATCCAAACAGAATGTCAAGACTTGCAAGGAGGTGAAACCCGTTGGCACAAGACAGGCAAGACTAGGCCAGTAATGGTGAATGGGAAGCAAAGAGGGTGCAAGAAAATTCTAGTTCTCTACACAAACTTTGGCAAGAACCGGAAACCGGAGAAGACAAACTGGGTAATGCATCAATACCATTTGGGACAACATGAAGAAGAGAAAGAAGGTGAACTTGTGGTGTCAAAGATATTCTATCAGACTCAACCAAGGCAATGTAATTGGAGTAACACTACTAGCAGTGCTGGCGGTGGTGGAGAAGCCAACAGTGATGTTAATAGCAGAAGAGATAGTGGTAGTGGGAGCTGTTCTTCATCTAAGGACATCAACACTAACATCCCTTCTTCTCACAGGGATGAACTGTCTGCTGCTGTTTGTGCTGCTATGTCAACTTATACTACTATGGATAATCAACAATTCAAACCTGAACATTTTAGTTTTCTCCCATTTCGGAAAAACTATGATCATGAGGTATTCATTTTTTTCCTACTTTGATTCATTCTCGAAATGACCTTTCACTCATTTGCTTCTCAACCAATTGAAATGATACTATATATTTCAGTCTACTCTTTGGATACATTTAAAAGAAACAGCTGATATTCTTGTGTGATCGATCTACGAATTTTTTCATCTTTCGTTTCGATTTTATTTTTCTTTGGTCTATTATCTGGCCATTTTCATCACGTGATATGTAGGAGAACAATTAATACTATTTTCTCCTAAGAAACAATAATTATTTAGCGACACGAAACGCCAAATTCATGCTAGACAAGAAAGAAACGAGACACAAGCAAATAAACGTTGCTTTTAAGTTTCCACATACAAATTGCTTAGATAAGTAGCAATGAAAATTGTACAATTAGAATTGACTGTCAATATTTTATTCTTGTCGTTAAGCTATCAAATAAACTAACAGAATGCTTGATTATGAATTTTTTTGCAGGCAGGCATTGTAGTAGGTGAAAGTTCAATTGCAAGGGAAGGTGGTCCGGCAGCAGCAGCACCAGAAGAGCATGACATGAGGGAGAACCCACATGATCCTCAACTGCACCAACACCAACACCAGCATCTGGTTTCAACCACTGCATTCCACATTAGCAGGCCAACACCCCCAATATCAGCCATTATAACTCCGCCTTCTCTCCATAGCGCTTCTGTTATTCTTGGTGAAGACGCCTTCCATGTTCCAAGATCAATAATCCTTCCAAATGACAACTTTCCGGTAACTCAGAAATAGAATCACTTTCTTCTTACTTTTTCCTTTTATAATGAAGTAGGGACAGCTAAAAGAAAAGAGCATTTCAATTCATAGAGTTTAAATTCCTACTGTGTAAAATATATACTTTTTTCCAATTGACACGGTTCAAATTTTGACAGTCAAGCAAAGCTTTTTTTATCAGAAAACTTTTATATGCTTTTAAATATTCTAAATTGTTAATTATTGTAATTTATGGTAATTTTTAGGTAGGTTTCAAGTATATAAATTTTATTTCGAAAAACATAAAACTTCTCTGTTTGAAGGGAAGCTTTGGAGTAACTGCTAAAGTTGCTTCTATGTACCCAGAGGTCACAAATTCAAGCCTTGAAAATACCTTTTGGTAGAAATGCAAGGTAAGACTGAGTACAATAGACCATTGTGGTTGGGCCTTTTCCCTAACCCCGCACATAGCGAAAGCTTAATGTACCAAGCTACCTTTTATAAGACTTTTATGTTTGAATTCAAAGTCAAATTTATAAATTTAAATCACAAAATTCTAAGTCTCATAAATTACGACAGAGTATAACTTTTATGCTATTTGCTCGTTTAAAAGATAATTATGAATAACTGTTCAGTAAAATTGAGATTTGTAAGCTAGAAATAAGCACGTTACTTAGGGTGGATCTTGTGAATAGACTAGGTTCATCTTAACCAAATAGTTTTTTCTTAAATCATATTCAACTATTTTTAAAAAAATTCAGTAAATAAATAAAAATATTTAATTGCAAACCCATTATATCAGTTTTATGTAATATAATTCCCAATCCGATCCCATAGAGTTCAACTCTTCAATGTGTTTTTTTATATTATTTGCTATATAATATAATAGTGTATAAACTAAAAATATATAAGTTAAATCCTACAGATAATGACTAACATGTTGATAGGTAATAAGTAGCCTTGGAAAAATAAGAGAAAGAGGAGCTGTAGAGCTGCATTAGCAAACATAATGAGTTTATATGTCAGGTTAAAATAGGAAACAACAAATAATCGGCGTTTACACATTCCTGTTTCTTGCAGACAATACATGATCACAAATATGATTATGTTCAAGTTTTGTTCTAATTGAGTGTATCATCTTTCGGCAGCAACAACAGCAACAACAACAACATCATAAACTAGGAGGAAGGTCTGCATCTGAATTGGAACAATTAATAATGGGCTGCACTTCAACTGAAACCAAAGGAGTAAGTTACCTACTTTTTGACCTTGAATTCAAGATTATATATAAAATCATACTCCTTGTTCATAACTAAGAAAGAATAAAGAAAGGGATATGGGAAGGATAAGAAAGTTATTTACTTCTTTATTTGACTACTATTTTAACAAAAGAAAAGGAGCTAGAGGCGTAGAGGCTTTTCCTTTATCTCTTTATCCCTTTATTCTTTGCAAATTTTATGCTCTTATATATAGTTTTAATTGCAAAGCATGATTACACTTGTGAAACGAAATTTGTACTATAGATTCAAAAGAGAAGAACCAATGAATCTAGAGCTTGCGACGGACTCTTCTATTTTACTCAACCTAAGAATCCAAAACTATACGGGCAACCTGAGGAATTAGTTCCCTTTATTCTTGGAGGAGAGTGTCCTTCTCTTCTACATAGCGAATGTAATTCCGGTCTATTGCATCATATTTGCAACGCCCGGCTGAGAGAAGACAAATTCTCCCATATTAGACCCATTTTGCTTACTCTTTTCTTGTAAAAAGATATTGGGGATACCAAAGGCAAATGGAGGAGGAGATTACAAAGTGAAAAATTAAATTTTCACCGAAAAGATAAAGATTTAGATAACTAATCAATTGAGCTATTAAAATGACATATCATTTTATTCTTAGTTATAGAGTAATTAATAGCTACTTAATCTAATTGACATTTTAAATCATAAATTTCGATATGTTTTAATTCTTTATTATACTCTAAACAATCAAACAAATTCATGTAGAATAAAATAGAGTGTAAGTGTTTAAGTAAGAGGCATCCATAATAAAGGACAAACAATACTCAATTGCATGCATGGGATTCAGCAGTCAAAAGGTAACTGTCAGCAAACCATTTTCTTTCGCTTTCCCTTCCTTTCGTTTTTTCTAATATAATAAAAAAGGATGAACGAAATGATATGCACAGAGGAAAAGATTTGGCATTTTGGCTCTCCCTTATTCCCTTCCAATTTCCTTTTACCTCCTCACGCATTTCTCTCCTTCCCTTACCTCTTTCATATTGCAGCATTTTCTTCTTTACGATGACTTCATTTTTGTTATTCTGTGTCTTAATTTATTAAATACTTACTTTTTTGTTTTTTTTAGTTTTTCTTATCTTCTAATATTTATAATCAACTTTGAAATCCCCGGTTCAGCCAAATGAGATCATATATGACTATACAAATGTTCATGACCTGTTTAGCGTTATTAGTTTTAAAATATCTTTTTATACTTCTAAAACTGTGAGTTGTCAAACAATACTACGAAAATTGAACGGAAGGATCTTAGATTACACATATGTTTCACTCTTTCTCTTTCCACTTTTTCATTTGTCCATTCGCTTGAGGTTCCATCTTACCATACATATTATTTGAACATGCTTATGATTTTGGATAATGGTGCGTGTTGTCTTTGATCTTTTCGCTTTGTATTCAATATGTAGAGGTTTCATTTAGTTGAATCAGTTGTCCTGGTCAAATTTCGTTGACCAAATGGAGCTGTATTCACACTTTAAACATAATGAAAAGAAAATCAAGTACTTGAACAAGTTGGTTAAATGAAATAGTGACATAAACTCTTTCACAACAAAATGATTCATTATCTCGCGAATTTTCTAATGATATAGGCAAGACCAAGTTTAGGATGCTAGAGGTCGCAACTTCCAAATATAAATCGAGTGCTTCTGTGTTTTCTTAAGTACAAAAAGTGTATGCATTTACTATGAAATGATGACTTCATAATTTTACATGCACATTAAGCTATAAGTTTTTTTTTTTTTTTTTATCTTAGGTGGTAAGTGTATGCATTTACTATGAAATGATGACTTCAAAATTTTACATGTACATTAAGCTATAAGTTTTTTTTTTTATCTTAGGTGGTGGTGCAATTTGGGCCTAGAATCTCCGTTTGATCTGATCATTGTGTGACTAAATCTTTGAAACTAAACCTATCATAAGCACATTTATATAATTAATTATATCTTAACAACCGGTAGTTCTTAAAATGTGAAACCTCAAAGGTTGGAGTTTGCAAAAGGAAACCGGTCTGCACTAACCAACAACTTTTGAACAACAAAAGAAGAGGGGCTAGAGAGATGAAAACAAAACCTTTAAAAAGATGCTTATGGTGAAATGGTTTAATTTACTTAGGCTAAAATCCTGACACTAATTCCTCCCTGGCTAAGAAAACACATCAATAAAGTGTAAGGAAAAGGAAGATGTCAGTTTTATATGTGTGGGCATGTGCATTTTGGAAAAAAGACGCAAAAAATAAAAAATCTTAATATTTGATTTAATTTAGACATGCCAAAATATATTTGAATTCTGAACGTACTTATTAATTAATTTGGACTCGTTGCTGCAGGAATTATCCATCGCAAACTCTCAAGATAATGACTGGTTGAAGTACTCACACTTCTGGCATGACCCTGACAACCCCGATCATAATGGCTAGGATGGAATATAAAAGGAAAACTGTTGTCGTCATCATTTCTATACTTCAAGCCTTGTTGAAGTTTGCACACATAAGTGACCGTTTCAAAGAGGATAAAAACTATACACTTCTCTAAGTACTATATACTTGCTTTCATTTAATCACCTATATATCTTTTTCAGCTGAATGCTGGAAAAGGTACTGCCTGAAGCTCTACAGAACTAGCACTTCAATTCAATCAATGTTGAAAAAGCCAAGAAAGAAGAAGGAAACCAAGAAAGGCTGCTCTTATGAAAAAAATTACAAGAGACGGATTCATCTAGATGCATGAAAATAATCACCTCTACGATTACGATATCATCTTTATTTCTTCTTATTTTTATTTGTTTATTTTTTTTTTCTCTTATATAGTTTCTTTATATTGTTGTTTTCATCGCATGAAACATTATAGGAATATTTGTGCAAAGTGCATACCCAACTTTGTTAATTGCGTCTATGGGCAGTCACCTTTAGAGTAGAATACTTTCTTTTTTGGACACAAAATATTTCCCTTTATAGGAATGAAACGTGATATTGATTCTCAATTTTCTTTAGTACCTTTACTCCCGCACAACTTTTGATGAGGTAAATTAAGTTAAAGGGCTTCCACAAATAAAGCAGCATGCAGCGTTAGCACCTAGTTGGTAACATATATTCAATCTAGAGTACTACTCTAGTAGTTATGCATACTTAGTTACTCGAGATGATCTGGAACTGGGATACTTTCAAAATTTAATTTGCAAAATTGACACTCAATTTATTTCGTTTATTTTTTCATTTTATGGTTCAAAACAGGGTCCTTAATGTTTTTATAATTATAACGAATTTGGAGCAAGGTCTCAAGTTTATTAAAATACACTTAAAGTTCATTTCTGTTTTCCTAAAACATACATAAGTCTCTCTCGCTCTCTCTTAAGTTATCAACTCATTCCTTCTCTATTTTGTTTCAAGCTCTCAATCTCTCAAGTCATTCGATTCTCCTCTATGCTGGAAGCGCTCTAGTAGTTGCCGTCAGTTATGTTATCTTCAGGTTCAAAGTATTTTGAGCTCCATATTATTCTAAACCTTACTATTCATAAGATTCGGGGTTATTTTCAAAATTTTGAACTCTTACCAGAATTTTTATCGAAATATGTGTTATCTCTACTTATCTTACTTGTTAGTGTATTTTTTGTTTTTATTATATATATAATATTATATGAATATAAAAACATACACACACATATAGGTCTATTACTACATGTAAAATTATAGCCTAGTTTTTGTCAGAAATATGCGGTATTTATATTCTGAGTAACTCAATAGTGCTGATTTCTGTTTTTATTTTTTTCAAAATCTTCGTGGTTTATTACTAGACTTATCATTAATTATTACTATTTTTATATTATTGTTGGTCAGTGTCATTATATTGTTTGTATATATGTAGAGAATAAGAAATGGAAAGAAATACAAGAAGGTAATCACTTGTTCTGCTCATATGGTTAAAACTTGTTCTAGTCATATAAATAACTATCGTTGATAGATTTCAAATATACATGAAGTTGTTTTGATGATAGACAAAGTCTTTATTTATTAAATCCTTCTTTACATTAGATTCCGAGATCCTGAAGAACTGGAGTTACAGTTGTGAAAACAAATAAAATAAGGAACAAGATTCTTTACTTTTTAGGAAATGGATTTTTTTAACTGTAAAAACTAGGAGAAGGTTGAGGAAGCAACTATATATATTGGATAAACCTAACAGAGAAGAAAACCTATGCATTATCTGAGAAAGCGTATTATCAAGCAACAAAGATAGGGTGAAGAAGAGAGGCAACAACAAATCTGAGTGTTAACTAGTTCTTGTTTATTCTAGTTATTTTCTTGTGTGAGATTGTGAATTGCCGTTTTTAGAGTTAGTTAGAGTGCGAGAGGTTGTTCCAAGAAGTAATCTATATTTCTTGAAAAAAATGAGAAATATCTGTTCTTAAAAGAGAATCATAGTTTAGTGCTTATTGAGTTGTAATCAGAAACTTATTGCTGAGTCAGTGAAGTTAGTTCGTTGTTGTTTACTCCTAATATGCAAGCTTTTTCCATGTAAAATCTTTTGTCTTTCTTTATTTCTACAATTGTTCTTAAGTTTTATTACAAACCTGGTTCTCAAGAAAAATAATAGGGAAGCTTAGCTTCTTTTCAATTTAAATCAGAGCAGGACTTTTCAATTAAGGGATAACACATTAAAAAAGATCCTATGGCTTCTCCCCCTACTACTTAAGAGGGTGCTTTACAAACCAAGCCACTACTTTTCAATGGAAAATACTATGGATGGTGTAAGAATAGGATGATGGATCACCTGATAAGTGAGCGTTCTGATTTATGGAGTGAAATATTGGATGGATCAACTATTCCCATGAAACTTGCCTCTGGAAGTGATTCAACTCTCGTGACCAATGACAGAAGGGAATGGAATGTTGAGGATAAGGTGAAAATCCAAAACAATTCTAAAACTAAGAAAAAATTGATTTTTGGAATAGGAACTAATGAGTACAACAGAATATCTTTTTATGAAGATGTCGAGCAAATCTAGAACACTCTTCAAACTGCTCATGAAAGAACATTTGTTGTGGAAAAGTCCAAAATTGATAACTTAAACAATGAATATGAGTTTTTCAGGATGAAGAAGGGAGAAACCATCAAGGACATGCATACCAGATTCACTGTAGTTCTCAACGAAATATACTAATTAGGAGAAGTTATTCTAACTAGAAAGTTGTTCGAAAATTATTGACTGTTCTACCTGAATCTTTGGAAAGTAAGGTAGAAGTTATCACTAAATCTAGAGACCTTGTCACTTTAACTATGAGTGAGCTCACTGGAAATCTCACAACCTATAAACTGAAAAAGAATCAAGAAAAAGAGATACGTCTAAAGAAGAGGGAAAAGACTCTAGCTCTTAAATTTGATGAAAAGTTATGAAGAAGAAAACTTTTCCTTAGTCACTAGGAGGTTTCAGAGAATGTTTAGGAAGAGACAAAATTCTCAAAGAAGCCATTCAAGGAATACTTACAAGGACCCTCAATTGTGTCACAAGTGTGGTAGCCTTCCCAAGCTGCGGAACTAACAAGTCTTTTAGAAAGTCAAATTATCAACTTTTACACAAATTTTCAAGTGGATGAGTGATCACTTCATAAAGGTTTGTCCACTCTAGGTTGTAGAACATAAAGTGCTACAAGATCTCATGCATTGGAACCCATGGTTATGGACCTTCCAGGTCCATTATAAGGAAAACGAAAACCAAGATTTGATTTATCCGGTATCAAACGAGAACTGCGAGCAAATAGAACTCCCTGACTTTTTCCGTGTCAACAAATAATTTGAAATACCTCGACCTTTTTTAGAATAGGTCTGAGTCAAATAGCATCCAAGAATCCTTGTTATACATTTGTTCCAACCCTCAACCCTCTTTTCTATATTCATGGATATTGAATCAATCGAACGCACTTCTAACACCTGTTCTACTTTTGGAAATTTCCAATTCTAGTAGGAAAGGGAGGGAAACGGATACTCAATTTAAAATGAGTAAACAGAATTCCATAATTCCATTTAGGATTAGGAATACGCATAATCGGACCTGCTTTTTACATATCTCTATTGGGACCCTCTGATTCGTGCGGATTCTTCCCCCAACTAACGAAGAGATCTAAGAATGAATCATTGATAATGCGCTAGATCATTGATACAAAAAATATCCAAATACCAAATCCGATTTCTATATACTCCCCACAAACTAGTCGAAGTTTCACTTATATGTTTCGATTAAATTTTGATGAACTTCTTTTCACTTTCAGTAAAGCATGGAAGAATGAATCGGTAAAAACTTATGACTGCACCAACTACAAGAAAAGACCTCATGATAGTCAATATGGGGCCTCAGTACCCATCCATCTATAAATCTTTTGTATTAAAAATTGAATAATTCGATGGATTGGGATGAATTTTTAAAGGATGCAGTTCTTTCGTCAGTATAGCCTATTTTGGAATATTTATGAAGATTGACGGGCATATCAAACAAGTTGTGTTTGGACGTGTTGGAATTATAAGAAATTTTAAAGTTATTATTTACTTGAAAGAGAGGGAGAGGGATTCATCGCTAATATTTAATTGGATCTCTAATTTTCTTCATTCCTTTCCATGATAATAACTAGAATGAAAAAAAGGGGAATGTCAATGCATCTGGGAAAAAATGATTAATCTTTCATACACTATGGGGATGGTGAGAAGAGATATATTTTACATTCCAGAAGGGCTATAATTGGAGATACCATTGTTTCTGGTATAGGGTCTTTCTGTCCAGGTATAGGTAGTCCGCATCTTCCGAATGGCCCCTTCTCATAATGAGAATGTATATAATCCTATTTCAGCTTGGTCCTTAGAACGTATTGATTTGACCCCATAAGATGGACCAAGCATGTTGCCGCCAGAAGCAGAACCCTGTATTTCTTCTAGAGAATCTCCTAATTGTTCCAGAGCTCAATGGATACAATCCACTCATGGTAAAACTTCATATGGGTTCGATGTACTTTTATCTTTAACGAGCGGACCAATATTCAATACGGGTCGGAAAACTCTATTTATTCTGGTGTGGATGGTAGACAGGCCTATATTTCTTGGTTTTACTAGGACCGTTGTATTTGCTTCTCCTGATGGCTGGTCAAGTAACAAGAATATTGTATTTACTGGTATATCATTCTAGGAGGTCCTAATGACTATAGGTTACTTTTTTTGAAACATTTTCGGTCGTTTTGATAGACGGCGATGGAATTTTTAGAGTCGATGTTCCTTTTAGTCTAGCTGGAATCTTATTAAAAATGGGAGCATATGGATTAATTCGAATCAATATGGAATTATTACCTCACGCCCATT
>JBDJHY010000094.1:12341699-12353014 GCA_039654485.1 Withania somnifera
ATTTCATATTGTCTTCCGCTTTTAGTTTAATCATGTTTTTGTATTGTTGGGTGGTTCACCTATAGGGGGAATGTAGGTGACCTCATGACTTGAAAAATCGGATCGTGACATATGGTGTGGTTGGAAGGTAAGTCCGTGGAGCTGAAGATGAGATGTGTTGAAAGGTGGCGATGACTTACTTACACTAAGAATTATTTTTTTTAATTTTTATGAAACTTATATTCATATAGAATTTTTTATTTCAAAAAATTTCATAGACCGGATATTTCGAAAAAGAAAAATCGACTCCATATCGAACACACAGTAGTGCTAGCCTGCTACGTTCACACCCATAGTACGAGTAATTATTTGTTATTGTATGCCAACTTAATTAAGTATTTGATAGTGGTTTTCTGGATCCTCTTTAATTTAATTAGCAGAATCTATGGCTTCATTAATTTACTATTCTCCTCTCTTCTAATTATCTTCTAGCTGATAGCAATAAGGGGTAAAAAACCTAAGAACTCCCTCCTAAAAATATTTATCATCTTTGGTAATTATTTTTGAAGACTCAAACGTCTACAGACACATAAAGAGAGTAAATAATCAAATACTCTTCCTTTTCTTAAGAAGCTTTAAATAAAAAACACAATAAGTATTTTGCCAGGGAGAAAATACATTATATTGATTAGGACCTAATATATATGTTAAGATATTATGCTATGTTATTATGGATCATAAAGCAGGAAATAGTGCGCTAATAATCCAAATCCAATGATGTTAGTCGATATTCAAATTACTCAACTTGTATTTGTGGAGTAATAGTTATCATTTCTGTACTATTATTTTATTTAATTTCTCATAATGGAACTTTCAATCATGCATATGTTTCAGTGCTCAAGACAAGCAGATTAACCTAGTTAATTTAGTTATTGCCTTCCCATATTGTCAGTCATAATTGAATCACTTCTAAACGTTACAGATAATCTACTTGATGTGCCCTCTTCTTAATAGGTCATTCATTGGTATAGAAGTTCTTTAAATCCATATAAAAACTGAACAATTATTAGCAAGCCATGGTAGAATAAAGAAATCTATTCTTAATCAGCTCAATTCATTGGTGCATCACTTTTACCCAATTTTTAAAAAATATATAGGAAACGGGACAGTTGAATTAATCACTCCATGTAAGTGGAACTAGAATTACAATGTAATCCGAATTTTGGAGGAAGTCATGAAACTGAGTCGGAGTTCCAACAAGTTGTATATAAAATAAATTACTAAGAGAATAGTAAGGTATATGAAATTTTTATTGTATAAACAAAAAAGGAAAATGGCAGACAGCAGAAACACACTAACTGCTCTACTTGGAATAGAGATTGAAATGATGTGAGGGTGGATGTGAAATGGACCACTTTGTAGGGACAAAAGAGCCCCCTTTTGTTCTTTTGCATGTGCTTTGTGCACATATAGACGCGTTTCTACATCTATAAATAGCCTCCAACTCCATGCATTTCCAAGTCGTGATTCAAATACAAATTCCCATGGCGAAGCTTAAAATTGTTAACATTGTTTTCTTTGTGTTATTGGGTATAGGAATATGTTCAGCCGCTAGAACCCTCCTCACTTACGATCATGTAGGTGTCGGGGGTGAGGTAGGTGCTTATGGTGCAGGCCATGGCATTGGGGGAGGCGTCGGGGGTAGTGTTGCTGGTGGAGGCTATGCTGGAGGTGGTGGAGGAGGTTCCGGCGGAGGTGGTGGATATGGAGCAGTAGGTGACCACGGCTATGCCAGTGGAGGTGGTAGTGGAGGAGGAGCTGGTGGTGGTTCTGGCTATGCAGCTGGAGGAGAGCATGGCGCTGGATATGGCAGAGGAGGTGGCGGCGGAAGTGGAGCCGGAGGTGGCTATACTGGCGGAGGACATGATGCTGGATATGGCGCGGGAGGTGACAGAGGAAGTGGAAGTGGAGCTGGAGGCGGTCATGCTGGCGGAGGACATGGTGGTGGATATGAAGGAGGAGGTGGTGGTGGAAGTGGAGCTGGAGGTGGCTATGTTGGCGAAGGACACGATGTTGGATATAGCGGAGGAGGTGGCAGTGGAAGTGGAGCTGGCGGTGGCCATGCTAGCGGAGGACACGATGCTGGATATGGCGGAGGTGGCGGTGGTGGTGGGGGAAGTGGAGCCGGAGGTGGCCATGCTAGTGGAGGACACGATGCTGGATATGGTGCTGGAGGTGGTGAAGGTGGTGGTAGCGGATATGGTGCTGGAGGGGTATCAGGTGGTGGATATGGTGCTGAAGGTGGTGGAGGTAGTAGCGGTGAAGGTGGAGTTGCTGCAGGTGGAGCACATCGTGGTGGATATGTTGGAGGCGCAGGAGAAGGTACTGGCGGTGGCGATGGTGTTGGTGGGGCAGCAGGGGGTGGATATGGTGGTGGAGGTGGCCATGGAGGTGGTGGCGATGGTGCTTATGCTGGAGGAGAAGGAGGAGCCTCAGGTGGTGGATACGGTAGCGGAGGAGGAGCCGGTGGCGGTGCAGGAGGAGCACATGGAGGAGCATACGGTGGCGGTGGTGGTAGTGGAGCAGGTGGTGGTGATGCCTATGCTGGTGGAGGTGAGCATGCTGGTGGATATGGAGGAGGCGCCGGAGGTGGTGAAGGTGGTGGTTACGCCCCTTGAGTGGTCATTAATTCAAATCACTGGTTGCAATCTAAAGCTTCCATCTTCTTACCTACACTATGAAAAAATAATGTTATAAAATTGTGGTAGGAAGATTGTATATTGCGACGAAAAAGAATTGCAGTAAATACATGCAATCTTGAGTGTAATATCTTTCGTTCAAAAGCAACTTGATGATTGCTTACATTTACGTATTGAAGTGGTTGGCAAATAGTTTCATTCTATAAGCATATATGAAGTGGTTGTTGGCAAACAGTTTCAATCTATAAGTTGCATGCATGCGATAACAAGCAATAGTATCCTCCTGGCCTAACCGGCAAAGTGACCTTTAGGACGATCACAAGGGACTATTGGTCATAAACATATAATACTTACAAAAAAAAAAAAAAAGAATTGAATCAAAGAAAAAAATATGAAGTCTAATAGAAGATTTTCCCCGACAACATATAGATGTACTTTTGCTGAGTATAACATATACTTTTACCGTTGTAATTTATATGATATAATTTGACTTGATACATTATTTAAGAAAAAAAGACTTTTGAAATATTTTATTTAAAATAAGTTATGAATATTTGTATGACTACAAACCTTTTCATTAAGGGTAAATATTTTAAAATTACATTATTATTAAATTTAGAAATGTGTTATTTTTTTTAAAACGGATTTAAAAGAAAGTGAATCGTAAAATTTTGAATAAAGGAAGAGTGTGTGTGTGTGTGTGTATGATGGCTCACTTATCACTGAAAATCTAAAAACTATAACAAAGTACTCTGCAGCACTGGAAAATTGGTAAATGGAACATGGCTATTTAAGTACTAGTTTCTCTTCTTAATGTCCAAAAATGACATACAGATCTAAGATTGAAATTTATGAATTAATATCATATAGTAATAAATGGGTTTCAATCAAATCTTTATCACTA
Organism: Withania somnifera; assembly: GCA_039654485.1. Classification (NCBI taxonomy): domain Eukaryota; kingdom Viridiplantae; phylum Streptophyta; class Magnoliopsida; order Solanales; family Solanaceae; genus Withania; species Withania somnifera. Next base: position 12,345,282 of record JBDJHY010000094.1, read on the forward strand.
TTTAGTGAATTTAGTTCTACATCAATACATAATCAGAATAAAATATAATTTTTGAATTCACGTGAATTCATAATTTCTAAGCTAGGTCCCCCTTTATCACATACTACGTAGCAACTACTAATGGAACAGGGAAATTTCCTTGTACCAGACAAATAGTTAGCAAAAATAACATACTACTATAAAGAGGAAGAAAAAAAAAAACTACTCCAATTCAGGAAATTGGTTGCACTTAGAGATGAGACCAATAGTGTAACAGGAGAAACGAAACAATGCCTCCGTGGAAGTCAAAAATAAAAACTCTTAAATTGCATCAAAAGTACTGTATTTTTGTAGTACAAATGAACTATATATGTTTATGTTTTTCAGTGATTAAATGAGAATCACAATATGTATCAGAATTTACATCTATAAATATAAATATCAAACTATACATCCAATAAAAAAATTATTGCAGCTATGAGGTAGTCTAATATCACCACAATTAATAACCGAGTGCTATATGGCTGACTATATTGTCTAACGCGATGTAAATCTTAATAGTTGAATTTAATGGCATTTACTCGAATATAACATGCTCGCCACCCAAATATTATTTATTTGTGTTAGATATTATAGGTTACATTGAACTAAATTAATCTTACTCTCATATTTTATATTTATTTATCCAGTAATACTATAAATAAATGTGTAATAATATTTAAAATTTGACCATTTTGTTTTCATTTTATTCTTTTTATAATTAAATACTATTCAGTAATCAAAATATTTTTTAAAATATTAAATTATTATATTCAAAGTAATATAATAATATTATTTTTATCATTTATTATTTCTTAAGAAGTGTGCGCCAAGTTAATAGTGAACAAATATTATTGATTAAAGTAATAGTCTAGATCTAGCTTAAACTTAGACCGTAATTTGATTATTGGGAGGTCAAATTTAACCCCAAACTATTATAAATAGGTTAAATATATCTTTCGTCATACTTTTGGGTCATGTATGCCCCTAGCGTTAGTTTTTTAAACTTTTGATTAACTGAGTGCCACATGGCAGCTCCTCATTCACTTAACCCATTTTCACTTTTTAAAAAACACAGATCCATTAATCCTAAAGAATTCGACCCAATTTACCCACACTATTAAAAAAGATTAAAAAAAAAAGAACACAAAAAAGTGACAAACTGTTTCACCTGCTTGGTCAAAAAATGACGGAAAAGCGATGCAGTCACTTGCATTGCAAAAATGTCATCGCTTTCGAAAAACGACGGAGTGCATGGCGAGACGACAACCAAAAGCGATAGGCAACGTCATTCCTTTTTTTTTTTTTTAATTTTCTTTAAAAAAAAATCAGACAACATCGATCGGTCTTTCCTTTTTTAACTTTTTTTATAAAACGTCGCTTTTCTGAAATTATAAAAAAATAAAAAAGCAACGGACATAAGCGACAAAATCCGTCATTTTATGAATCTTTTTGAAAAATATCCAGAAAACCGACGGACTTAAGCGACCTAGTCCATCATATTTTTGGAATTTTTTTAGAACACGACATTGTCCATCGTTTTTATGCATATTCTGAACCAATAAAATCCTATAAAACCTACACAATAAAACATCTAATTAAATTCAATTCAATCCAGAATAGCTCAACCAAAACCAATTCCATCCAAAACAAGCATACAACTATAAAATACATTTCAAATCGTATATACATCAAAAACAAAATATAAAATCAATCAAAAGCATCTAAAAATCAATTGAAAATTTAACAAAAGTTTTTAAATATGTCCATAACGCACTAAAATAAATAATGTCATAAAAGTACATCGATCCTAAAAGTATTATATAAAACTAGTGGAAACAAGTTAGATAAAGTAACAAGCTACTCTGTTTTTCTCATTCTTCCTCATAAAATGTTTGATACCCATCATTCTCCAATTCTAACTCCTCGTTGTTTCTCTTCATTTTCCTATTCATCCTCCCAGAATGATTCACTTTCTTCATCTGGTTCTTCCTCAATACTATTTGTAATGACAAGTATTTCATCATCAGAAACTTTTTCTAATATGCGTTGAGGATGTTTAAGATTTCTTTCCAATTCAGCATCTCTCTTTGATGAACAACAATGACATCATTTTGGTACGCCACATCTAACACATTGTTAGCCTCAATTTTACCCACAGTCTCAGTCTTTATAACCGCCCACCAATCGCTCTTATTCTACACAATGGATATGAAGCATAATACACCTACTTAGCATTTTGTGCAATGATAAATGGCTCATAGCAATCATATTATCTCCTGTGCTTAACCTCAATTATGTTATGTATTTGATCCACCCCAGTACCTTTATGTGATGGGTCAAACCGCTTGCACCGAAATAGTACTATCTTTATCTTGGGCCAATCAGAATACTTAACTTCAATAATCTCTTGTATTATACCAAAATAGTCAACAATTTTTCCATTTCAATCTACATCACTTATAATGATCACTCCGCTGTTATTTATTTTCTTGTATTTAGAAACTTCTTCATTTTAAAACTTGAAGCTATTAACATAGTACTTATTCATTGTCTTAATTTGATTTTCATGCCCCTATTCAACTTTTTTTGCCAATTGCAGATGTTCCACAGGGCTCAGTTCAACAAATACATGTGCGCGTAGCCAATCTGAAAACTACATATATATAGCATCACTACCCCTTTTGTTTGTGAATAACTTGTCTAGTGTACATTGAGAATTTTAATCAATAATTAACACTTAGTATTTAAAGTTATGTAATTTAATAACAAAATGTAATACTTACATAACATATGATTGAATCTCGAGGCAGTTAAGAAAAACATGAATGACATTCGATTTACATTCTATACTAGTAAAACCTCTTTTTTTCTTGTTAGAACATCGACCGGATTGATTAAAAATTAAAATTGTTGGATACAAAAGAGCACCATCATCATTACGGCTTGACCTGTTTCTTTTATGTGGCACTTCATTCCTGGAGTAGTATGAACCAAAATGAGCAGTTTTCTTACTAGATAAGCTTCACAAATTGATTTTTTTATTATTCTTTTTTGCTTAGAAATTTTTTGCACTTGTCCATTGTCCTGTTTAATTATCATGTTATTTATAGTTAAAGAAAAATACAACAAAATCAAAGCAATACGGGACAGTACTTCTCAAATAGATACACCACTTTGATTGAACTGGGCCATTAAGGAGTGCCTCTTGTACAAGGTGAATTGGGAGATTCTCCATCGCATAAAAAACTGAGTGGAAAGAACATCTTCAACTTAGTGGTGATGACAGAAATATTCTGCTCCCTAATTTTAAACTACTCTCCAACAAAGTGCCAGAACACAACTCTTTGAAGAACAAACTTATTTCTGCAATTAATTTTCAAATTCTGTTAGGAACGTGACTAAATGTGATAGGAATCAAGGTTCCCGTAAAAATAGGTAATAATAATATTTCATACCAATCTACTTCCCTTTTGTCATATCTGCTTTCTTTTCTAAATTTTAAGCATAGCCCTCGGGCATCTTCAAATTCTTCACTCACTCGCAGATTTTTCTTTCTCATCTAATGTGAATGAAAAACTGGCCTTCGACTTAAATACTTTATCATTTGCCGATTTCTGCAATCTCAATTTTTTTCTCCTACAATATTTTTGTATATTCATTCTAGCCTTAGTATTGTATTTTGTCTTGCCCTTAACATTCATCAGAGTGTTGAAAATTGTCAAATTTTTTAATGTGCATCACATCAATATTATATCGCAGAAGGTTATTCTTCCTATAGATTAACTCTCAAGATATGCTCTATTTAATCCAATTATGTTCAACACCATATTCAGTAAGTCTAGATGGTGAAGCCTCTGTAACTTTAAGTAAGTGACAAGCTCTCTCTCAAATCTCATGCCCAGAGATGAATGGAGGTGGTTGATCATTTTCAATATTATTATTTTTGAATGAATCTTTTTGTTTCTAAATTCATGATACATTGGCAAGAACTGACAGTGAAAATCAAACCAATACGATCATGTTTCAAAGTGAACACTTTACTGTTTTCATGCAACATGGGCAAGCTAACTTTTCAGCCGTCTTCCAACCAAATAACATACCATATGCAGAAAAATAATTAATAGTCCATATTAAAGAAGCATGCATAGTAAACTTTATCTAGTAGATATATCATATGCCAGTACACCTTCAGACCATAATTGTTTTAATTCATCTATCAATGGCTACAAAAAAAATCAATCAATTTTTTTTAATTACAAGGACCGGAGATAATACAACTTAGAAATACGTAGGAACTTGTCATGCACATTTTGGGTGGGGGATTAGATGGAGTAAGAAATATAGGCCAACAAAAATAGCGTGTAGCAGAAGTAGAGAATGGTGTGAAACCATTTGCACACAAGCCCATTCTTACATTTCTTAATTCCTTAGCAAACTCAGGATACATTCTGTCAAAATGCTTCCAAACTTTTCCATATGATGGATGAGACAAGAACCAGGTGACCTTCTATTTTCACGGTGCCATCTCATATGTAGGGCAAAACTCATCAACGCATACGACCTCTTTAATGAGGTAAAAGAGGTAAATAATACATCACCTTAAATATAACCAATTTACCACCAGTAGTTCTCTTAAAACGATCATGTCCACAAAACTTACAATTTACTAAATCACCTTTATTCTTAAAGAATAACATGCAATTATTTACACAACAATTAATTTTATCACACTTCAATCCTGACGTAGAAATTCATTTCTTTTCCTAATAGAAATTCTTAGGTATGCTCAACTTCGTATTAACCAGTTCTTCAATAAAATCAGTAATATCATCCATACTATTTTATGCAATACCCAATCTGATTTGATATTTATTAGTCTAACCGCAGATGATAAAAGAGAATGCGGTTTTCCTTCATGCAATGAACGACTAGCCTTTTTATTTGTTGATAGAATAGTCTTACTTTTTCATTGGGAGCTTCTTCTAGATACTATTTGGGTTCCATTTTATGCTAAAAACAGAATATATCATTCACCATTTCATTCATCCTATCATGTGGAACCCTACCATGCTAATCCCTATTTGGATTATGTAAAAGCCTATTACATTCAACCACGGGCATTGAATTGTAAAATATATCATTCAACCCATATCTCTCTCCATGATCAACCCGCATAAAATATCTAGCTTTAAATTCATTACAATAGAGATGAAACATAACTGCATCTGAATCAAAAAAACTTCATGCAATTACATGAACTAGAAGGACACCGAACCAACTTATGATTTCTAAAAAGATCAAGTGACATGACATGCTCAATAAAACCTCTAACACCTTCATAATATTCAGGTTTCACACCTTCATCAAATTTATAAGACTTATTATACATCCACAAACGATGATTCATCTACAAAAATATAGATATTCAATTGTAAATTAAATTCATTAATAAATTTAGATGAACCAATTATATTGATAATAAAATTTATTATTTAATGGTTATTATTTATTGACTATCTTTTTAATAATAATTATTTATAATTATAATAGATAAAGTTTAAATTACTTTGCTTGTAATTAAACTTTACTTTCACGATCTAAAACGGATGTGATGGCACCCACGCTAACTCTCTAGGTGGGAGAACCAACAAAACCGAAATCTCAACAACTCAGATAAATAAAGTAAAACAAAAACTCAAACTACTGTTTATTACCCTGCCCGAAACCTGAACGTCGTCTCACAAGGACACTAAAATACCAAAACAAAGAATATCCAACTAAATAAAAATAAAATATCAAAGTCTGAAAATAAAGATGTGTAGACTCTCAGAAGATTCATGGAAGCCTGAAAAATCTGAAGCTTACCCTTGGATCGAAAAATCTGCGGACTAGCTAGATGCGGGGTTGAGCCTTAGCCTATGGAACACCACCCTCATCACTCAATAAAAGAAGAGTACATGTAGTATCAGTATAAAAATATGATAAGATAGTTACTATCGATCGATCCAAATTAGAAACAGGTATACATTTAGTAAATAACAAGTAGTTAATAAGTTGATCAGCACATACCAAATAAATCATGAAGTTTCAGAGTCTCAAGTAAGTCATCTTATCAATCTCAAATCAATAGCAAGTAGGAGAAATATATGATATCTCAATCACAATACTGCAACCAAGTGTACTTAAATCACTTTATATCTATCCTTTATGATCTTTTATTCATTAGTCTTTATTAATTTTTTTTCATCACTTTCCCTTTATTCAGTCCACAATTATAGTATGTACACACATGTCACGGAATTATATTTGTCTTCTAGCAGCCATGACCTGCAGGGGACACACCAGGATCCATATAACTGTCTAAAATTATTTTTCATCGGCGCATAAATCATCTCACAATGTCCGAAATTATTTTTCATCTAGTCATCGAAAATATCATAATTCATATTGTTCATCATTTTATGATCACTTTATTACTTATTATTAATTATCAAGGGCCTTATAATTTCAATCCCTCTTATCAATCATCATTCCATCATCAAATCAAATCAATCAAGATCATCATATAATCACAAGCTTGCCCGAAGACCAATCATAAGTTATGAGTTAAAGCATACTAATCGTTAATAAGAGTTTACAACTACTGTTAAAATCTTAAAGTACCTCAAGTAGTTGATGCAAACTTCACAAGCTAGGCATACTATCCTTTTTCTTTCGTAAAACTTCTTCCTTTTCAAGTTCTAGCAACAAATATAATACAATCAATTATCCATATAAATAAAGCAAACCTTGGGGAATTAAACTTAACCATTTTTAACCCTTTCTTATAGCCCTAGGCTCAATTAAGGATTTTTTCGGTCATAATTCAATCTATTCTTTATACCCATATTTTCAAGACAAAATTTTACGTTAAAAATAGATAATTTGACCTTTTAGGACCAATTCTAGGTGATTCCCAATCAGTCCATAACCAGTTTCTCCAATTTCCACACCTAGGGCTTTCAACCTACAACTTTCTACCAAGAACAATTCACTGACTTCTGAGATAACAAGAATCATTAGGTGTTTAGGGAGGTTGGGAGGCTTACCTTCGTGAAAAAATAATCCTAGAACTTGCAAAGTTTTTTTGAAATAGTTTTAAACCTCTATGCTTGGGTTTTGTGTAAAATAAATTCGAAAAACAACTTAAGTGTCAAAATAGCTGCATGTGGCCGTCGTAGTGGCCCCCGGTCCACTATAGCAACGCCACTATGGCTGACGGCAGCCTGCTACAACAGCCTTAGCCACTTTTGTACCATCGCCACGACAGCCCCCCTAGCCGCTACAGCAGCGAAGGTCCCGCTATCACGACCAGAGGCAATCGACTCCCATTAAAACTGGAGTTTTCTTGCAAATACAACACAAATTTATATTGCGGACATCACCTTTCGAACTAACGTGACAACTCTCATAACTGGAGTTGTATAAACTCAAATTTCATTCTGAAAAATGAATAGATCTTGATTTAGTTGTACAGATTTTGTACTTCAATAGAGAGCTACATTCATCTATTATCCATATTTCAACTCTAAATAATCAACATCTAATTCACAAACGCTCACAAGGTGCACATGACTAAAATCTTAGCCAAGACTATCCCACCTGAGATTTGGTTCTCTCTCAACTTAAGATTCTTTTTACCAGGGAACTTAGGCCCTAAACCACAACGTAAC